>JAQIVZ010000320.1:0-78473 GCA_034700945.1 Arrhopalites spinosus
CTAAAATATCTTGGTGATCGGTTTACAAGGAACCGAGATAAAAAATCATAATCATTACTTTTTGATCTCCCTACGTAGTCTAAAATACAGGTAAAAAATAATGAGAAATCATAAAATAACGATAGTAGCTAGTCAGCTAGTCTTTGTCGAGAGAGAGGGGAAGAAATATGATGCATGATGATGATTATGGCGAGTAGTCATGACGATGATGATTATGATGACTTTGAGGAAGACATGTTGTGTGGTAAGCATGAGGATAATCGAATTTGTGACATGACAGTGAGTAGGTACATGACATTCAAAACATGCGTGCGGTTCTCTCTTATTTTATATCTTTTTGACTATAACACAAAATATACAATATTATCTTTTTCCCCCTATGTATCTCCATACAAAGACTACGGGTTAAGGTTCTGGATTTCCCTCCTTTCTTTCTCTCTCTCTCTTTAATAATGGGCATATTTGAGTACAATAGCGTCTACTTTTTCCCAAAAAAAATATTTTTAAACAAAAACATGAGAGAGAGAGAGAGGGCATTGAATAAGTAAGACAACACTATAAAGCAAAAAAAACAACTTTAATAAATTTTTTTGTGTGGTTTTTAGACCTAACAAAAGAATTGCTATAAAATATGTACAAAGAGGTTCAGCCATAAATAGCAGATGAGCATCTGGTTATCTCTTTTTTGTATTTTCTTGCATGCAACTTTTGATGAAAACTTGATTGGTGTTGTGTGTTGTATCCTGTAGTCAAGAATCTCTTTTTTCTATTGTTTTAAATACTTGACGTATTAAATGCCTTTCAGTGATGAATTTATAGTTAAATTATCTCTCTCTATTTTTTTAGAAAAGTTTTAATACTAAATTAATATTCTTTTATTTTCACGAATTTTTTCACTCATTCATATACAAAAGGAGTCTATAAATTTATTTAATTTTTTGTAGTTTGTAGTGTTTGTGGTAATAACAAAAGAGATTGTTTTACATGAATTTTTTGTTTTTTTTCTTTTGTTTTAGGTGGCCGCTGAGCAGACGAGTCAGAGTGCATCCGGGTTAAAGTCGTTTTCCATTTCGGATATCCTAAGTCACAAACCGAATAGTAAGAGTAGCCGAGACGGGAGCAGTCCGGTGATTCCACAAAGAATAGTTCGCCCTTGGGATCCACAAAGTAAAAACAACGGAAGACGAAACTCATCCGATTCATCACCATTAGATGCTCTTTTCCAAATGACGTCCAAGACATTTGAGGGTCTAAATGGTCACCATGAGAATGCAGGTAAACTCATCAATTACCTCTCTCCACCACTTTTCAACTTACTTTATCTCCACTCTCTCCTCTATTTTTCTTGCTCTCTATATTCCATACATCAGAGAGGAGTCAACCGATTCCAATTGCCATCATTTTTCTAATTCGTCTTGGGGAAACTGTCCACCATATTATTATGTATTTGTTCAAGGACAAAATTTCATGTAGTTCATACAATAAAGTTCAACTTTATTATAAATTGAGTTGTTAAATAAGTCCAGAAAATTTTGGGTTAATTTTCAAAATATTTTAACACAAAATGAAGTTTTTTAAATATAATTTTGAGTAAATTACGGATAATATTTATTTTAAAAAAATTCTGTTCCATTTGAACGACGATGAAATTATTCTCCACATTAAAACGTAAATGACTTGACGTATAATTTGGTTGAATACAAGAAAAAGACGAGGTTTTTCATTCTAGACAGTCATTTGTATTGTTAATTAGAAAGAATAATCACTTTTCTACAATGAGTTACGATGAGGAGATGATGATGAAGAGAGTAAGGTGCGAATCCTAATTATGAATGCAAGGTATGTTCATAATCAAAGAAAAATAAAAACACATGTGTGTGTGTGCACATTGAGGAAATTGGACTGTTTGAAAGACCAAGGACGCAATGATTGTCTCATTAAGTCAAAAATATTTTTTACTATTATTTTTTTAATATTATCGACAGCCTCTCTCACTCTCTCAATACACTAGTTAATAATAATTGTAAATATTAATTCAATAACAATTTAACCAGCTCCCAATAACAATTTAGAGTGACACTTATTGATAGAGAGAGAGAGAGAAAAAAAACTACCTATTTAATTAATTCATTGTACATTGTATATTAAATGTGTAATCAATTAATTAGTTTATTATTTGTACATTTTGTATATTCATCTCTCGTACACATTTCCATCCATTCCATCTGTAATCGCCCATCCATGTCTTTTTATCATGGAGACTACATTTTTCAATGTTATAAATTGGGATTGGGGTGGAGTGTACTCGTACAGCATATGTTTTGTTATCTTAACAAACAACTAAAATGGCTCTCTCTCTCTCTCTCTCTCTCTCATTTAATGTAAAGTTAGTTAGTTAAATGAGAATAATTGTGTGACCATCAAATGGAAATTTCTTGTGAAATGAATCGTCCGCCTTTTTGAAAAAAATATTTTATGAGACACTTCCTTTCCTTGTGCGTGAGACACTTTTTTTAAAAAAATATTATGAACAACAGAGATATCCATGAGTTATGATCACTTTATTTCACATTTTTTTTATTCTTCTCGTAAACTTCTCGAAAGAAGAATAAAGGCAAACTTTTTGAAAAAAGTTTGCCGTATTTAGACTTTACAATTTATAATAGGCTAACGTCCTCAAAATTATAGTAAATCATATGTGTACAATTCTTTCATGTCTTGTATTTCTTTTTAGACAGACTTGACAGATATAGGAAGCACATAGGAGACTACATAACAATTCCTTATTTGATTTTCAATATTTTTCTACCGTGCACTCAAGCAATGAGAAGGGTTGAGTCTTTCGTATGCATTAATTTCTGTTATATCTGTTCAAGTAGAAAGAGGGAGAAATGTTTTGTATAATTATATAATGGTTATGCATAAATAATGTATATTTATGTGTGTGCATGGATCTTGACTCTAGACGATTTAGATGAAGGAGACAAGTTGAAGGTTGTCTTATGCTCATGTCAGCAATCTGCTTTCCCATTTAGGTGACTACCTTTTGAGGCATACAATTGATCTTTCACGTGTTCATAGTATATTTCCAAAAAACATTTATACGTGTACAATGTACATGTTACTTCAATTTATACAGATATATCTGATATGCTCATGCTCTCAAGTGAAAAAAACTGTATTTCGATCCGACTAAATTATTTCAGACTCCTTTTTCGTCTACAATCCCTTCTAAAATATTCTTTGCATATTATATTATATACAAATTTTTATTTTGGTAAATATTCTGATGGTCGATATTTCAAGTTTATCAAACCCGTCAAAAAAATATCTTGTTACAAAAATAAACTATAATAAATGGGTTGTTCCGTAATTGGAACCTCATTGCCTGCCACATATTAATTTTATTTTTATTAAACTTTTTATTATGTAACTCTCTGTACGGACTACGGATATTGTTAGTCTAATAGGGTTCAATATTTGTGTGTTTTGTGTATCGTTGTGTTGAATAATTTGGATAACTTCAAACTTTCCTTGTTTTGTACACTGTACTTATACCCCCACTGTTAGCACAAGCTTTTGGAAAAAGAATTTGAAAATGGATTAACGAGTATAGTCTTAAATAAAAATGTGAAAAAGTTGCGTGTCTTTTTTTCTCTACAGTCGAGACACACGAAGCCACTTAAAATTTGATTCAAGTTCAAGTCTGCCACTGAACAATATTGATTGGAAAAAAAGAGACTTTTTACATGATACAGTGCAATATGATGATCATGTTCATAAAACTTTCTTCTCCTTCTCCTTTTACGATGTGTATTGACTCAAGTTGATTTAGGTTGGAGGGGTAGAAAATTGCGGGGGATATACAGATACTTACATGCTTTTGTACGGTGTACAAGTTATTGTGAAGGCCTGAGGTGACAAAGTTGTTTCATATGAAAAAATGTTAATAGGTTGTCCTCGTGCATCAATCAAATTACTCAAGTTTTATATTTATAAACATGTACAATATCTGTATTAAAATACGAAAAAGGGATTAAATAACAAGGAATATTTTGAGGGGAAAACTGGGTGGTAACCCAAATATAAAAATCTTGAAGCCTCATTGACTTGACTGCAAGGTTACACACGACATGTAACCCATGTTTGACTTGGGATATATGGCCAGTGTGTGTTTTTGTGTGGTTGCATGCATTTTCATTGAGTTCAAAGTACTCTCTTTTTAAAAGCCTGTTATTTTATTCCTTTTTTATATCAGTTTTTTCTTCAACTAAAAAACTTTTAAGAGAGAGAGAGAGAAATGTTGAAAAACTAGTGAGTTTAGTTAGTGGACAAATCAATTTTTGTTGTTGTTGTTATGTCATTAATTTTATAGGGGTAAGTGCATAAATAATATTAAAAACGTTGAGTCATCCACTGCACTCTAGTCTGGTTAGGTCTCTCTCTCGTCTCTATTGGTTGGTGCTGGTGTGGGTGATTAGTATGAATTTTTGAATCAATGATGATTGTCGTAAAAAAAGTATTATTTTTTGAAAAAAAGAAGAGAAAAGTTATTTTTAAAAAAAATGCTTCACGCGTATTTGTGCGTGACATTGGAACATCGACGCTTTATTTTGTATTTTTGGGCGGACAGTGACAGACAGACATGGGTTCTCGAGTACTATTGAGTTTTTGAGACTGCGTACACGCACCACTCCAACTCAACACCATACACACACAAGGAAGATAAGGGGGTGGCTATGATATTCATGGAAAATTGTTATGTATAGTAGACTCTAGTCATATTTTATCAGAATTTGAAGGTTATTTATGTGTCCATTGGGACGAGAGGATGGTGCTAGCAAGGAGTAAGGGAGTAAATTTATAGAAAAATGATTTTTTACATGTTTTATTTTTATAAATAAAATTATTATTGGACATGTAGTGTACTAGGAATGTACACAATTCATTTTTCAAAGAGAGAGAGAGAGTATTATTTCTCTTGAACCGCAGGTTGGTTTTAACCTTAAAGGAAGGGGGCATGCCAAACTGATATATTTCTAAAAGAAAACAATGTGAAAATTGGCACATGCCAATTTATCACTATACTTGACACGAGGGGGGCTTATAAAAGGAATCAAGTCTTAGGCTATAACTAAAGTTACCCTCCTGCTGCTTTACCTCCCTTTTTTATTAATAAGCCTCTCGTGTGTATATATCCAACACGTACAACATTATCAACTTGTTTCTTTTTTTGGTTGAGGATAAAAACCGCATGCTAACTTTATGAAAAGATGAATATTACCTGAAATTTATATTGTCCCCCTTTATACTTGTACACATCCATCCCTTTTTTGTCTCGAGCCACAACTCACATTGAATAAATTGATCGTACCAGACGGTGATTTAGATTTTATTATTTCCACATATTTACCTTGTGAAATTTGTCAGAATAAAAAAAGAAAGCAACTCAATCATATAAATTTCATATCATCACGCAAATGAGCTTTGACTAGCAACTCTTTTTCATGACAAAGCCTGTCCATTAAGTTTGTGGAATTGTATGATTTTTTATTTGTATAAAAAATGTACTAAAATCTTTCAAAAATAAATTAAACATGCCAGTGACTACATACTTATATATGTACATGTATGACGACTAGCTTCATAAATTTTGTCCTCCTCAAAAGATTCTCAATGAGATTTGTTTGTGTTTCATGAAAGACAGTTAAATTTAGTTTGGTATAATTTTAATTCAGTAATCTGGTCTGACGAGACGTCTTGTGTCTTGACGATGCGATGAGATCATTCTCCCTCTCTTTCTGTCTCTCTTTGAAGTGAGATGATGAGGAGAGATGTGTTTTTTTTGTAGCATCTTGTTGACTATAAATATACCTACATGATCTTATTTGTCATGTGAAAGTAGAGATATATCTAGAGTATGTATGGCAGAGACCCATAAAGTCCACTGAATTAGTGAATTTAGAATAAGTCTCATTAAATTTTTTTTTCTTGTCGTATGGGGACGACGGCAAATAGTTGTGACGACAGAGGATTGAACGTAAAAACGCAGCTGTTGCAAGTTAACATTTCAAGCGATTAACGTGAACATGTTGATGGCACTGTTTCCGTTCACTCAGAGAATCACTGAATAAGTCGACTTCTCTCTCTTTAGTTAGACTCACAACGGATTACTTTTCATGAACCAAACACTCCACGCTTCGGTGTCTCTTGTTGAGCTTCCTAGCGCCTTTTCATCATTTCACATACTTTGCACTCTTCTCCCTATCTTTTTTTCAAGTGTGCGCATCCAACAAAAAAAAATATACACAAATCTTCTCCTATATTTCCTCATCCTTATTATATCCCTATGTTATGTACAGTGTTACAGCTAAAACTCCCACTCACATTGAAACTTCCAACGAGCGCACGCGAAAAAGACACCAAAGTCTGTGTACACAAAAAAGGATTTTAGGCTATACAGATATACATGAAATGTAATGGGTTTACAAAATACAAAAAAATGTTTGTTTCTGTGACTTGTCTTGTGGTTTATCCTTAAAAATTACTTGATTTTCTGGCTATCTACATCCGTACATATTGTTAAAATTCTTTGAATAAAATTCTTTCCATAATCTGCACATGCAATGAAAGAAAGGGAATTAAACTTTGTATAATGAGACAAAGAGACGTAAGAATGAAGGGGAAAAAATTTGGTAAAATTTAAAGGCAGGGAATTTATTATAGTTTAAATCACCCTGCGTAAAGTAAATGAAGAAAAATGGGACTATATGGAGAGTCTCCAATGTGTCATTCATGGCTTGAAATCGCACATACTTAGTTGAAGGCTTGATAGGTTTGTTTCCAACCCGTCCACATGTCACTTTCCACACTCATCTAAGTTCCTCATTTACCACACTCGTCGCGAAAAAAAGGAGCAAGACACGCTTTTTCAAACCCAATTCATTCCGTGCGTACACATCTGGCGTAAATCATGGTATTATTATTATACCTACACTAGTTTCTTTGGGTTTTTTTTCTATGTAAATAATATTTATTTGTAATTATATATAGTTTTTCTTTCAACATTTTCTCTTCTATACGTTTTCTATAAGTGCCTTTACCTCTTGTTTCAACTCTGCAAAAATATTGTGAGACTATTTTGTATTATATCCTCTTTCTGTCTCTCTCTCTATTCGTTCCGAATAGAGTCCGCCTATTCTGTCACATTTGGAGTCACTACCACCAACACTTTTACTGTGTCTCCTCCACGCGCCTTTCTTTCTTCGTCACCCTTTTTCTATCCATTAAATTCACTTTGTACACATTACTTTTTCAATGGGGTTACACTGACGATGAGAAGTGTGTGTATATTTATGTGTGTGGATGGAATCTAAAAAGATAAGGGGAAAAAATGAACAGCCCTTCACTTGCCTCACAAATTAAAGTCTCTGTCTCAAGTTGAGACTCCTCTCTCTCTCTCTCAACCAACTTGTGGCTGGGTTTTGGGGTCTCTTTTGCTGACATTGTCTGTACCTGTTTGTAACGTTATATGTGTACAGGACGTACAAAAAAACGGCTGCCTTCAACTGTGTACGACTTCATTTATTCTATTATTTAAGACCAAGTTAAATCTAATTGTACACTAATCTTAAATATTACACGTCTGTAATTTGAAGCGTGCAAGTAATAACAACACACATTAGAACCATGTCACTCCGTGGGAGGTCTTGGCAGTTCTCTCTCTCATCCACGCGAGATTTTGATAGACTTTTTTAGGCCTTCTGGTCAATTTTTTCCTTTCTTCTTCAAACTCTTTTTCTATTTCTTTTCTATTTCAAGGACAGCTAATCAGTCAGTTTTTAGTATGAGAGGCAGTACAAAAAACCATTTTAATTTCTTATTACTATGTCAAGCATACTTAAATATATAATAGCTGTAGCTCTTAGCAAACCTTGGTACATCTTCTACTAATTTTCAAAAATACCTTTCGGTGATGGTGGTTCTATTTAAGTGTTAACAATATTACCTATTTATATTATATTACATTTACTGGGAGCTAGGTTCAAGTCTCATTAAAAAATCAACTTGTGCCTTATTTTCATCATTTGTATTGTGAGATACACTTAATGGTCTTTTTTTCTCTTTTTAAACAAGTTAGAACATGATTGAATTAATTTTAGTATAATTATTTTAATGGTATCAATTTTTATACTAGATAGATTTAAATTACATTTGCATAATACTGAAAAAAATTCCCTATTAATTTTATGTACATTAATATAAACTCTACTTATTTTCGTTTCCTATTTTCTTAATGACAAGATGGATTGCTCAGAAATCTACATAGTAAATTATAAAAAATGAAACTCTTTGTCTCTCTCACAGACACACACAAGTCGAATCATTATTAGTTAGCACATCCCATTAGAAACTAAAAACATTGACAAAGTGGAGTAAGACAAGCCTGTTAAATTCCAGCTAGTTTTCTCCCTTTGAATATTTCTTTGAGAACTGTTTAGTGATGATAATATTTTGGCAGTCATTTGCAAACCCATTAATTCATGTCTCTTGTATGACCCGTAAAATGGCGACATGCATTCATTTTAGTATTTTGGCTCTTTCTCAAAAAAACAGTTTTTTTTAACCATGTTACTTACTCCATATATAAAATAAAATTCTATATTTATGTGACAACGTGATGAAGTGTACTATTAACTCCATTTTATACAGATCACATTCTTATATATATAACCAACCAAAACCAACAAATTTACATGTATAAAATCTATCCATTGATTATTCACCATCATTTTGTACTACAGCTATCTGTAGTACATCTGTAACTAAAAAAAAGAAGTTTTAAATTCTCATTCTATGTTAAAAATACTTAATTTCAATAATTACATTGGGCATGTGACCCATCTCTATCCTACACATATGACTTAAGTATTACCCACCTTTACCCTTACCCGTCGGTTAAGAAAAAGAATGGGGACTCACTTGACTGGGTTTCGGGTTGTAGAGGAAGAAGAAGAAAATTTGTGTTTTGTATGCATAGAATAAATTGACTACTGCCTTTTTTGGGAATGGCAACACGTTTTCCGTTTAGCTGTCCTCTAGCTCTACCATGCACCATCACCATTTTACTATTTTTAGTGGAGGGATGGGAAAGGAAACCGGGAGGAAATTATAGTATTCCTGTCCAAACTCACAACCTCCATTTTATTCTCCCTCTCTCACTCTCTCCGCCATTGTTATTGTCTTTGTCATTTATGATAAGAAAAAAGGGAATCATTTGTAAATTGTACTCTATTTTTTCTGCTAGCCATCTTACTCAATGGCCACTATAGGAGGGTGACTCGTAAAAATGAGTACTAAAGACTAAAAGTGTAGGGAGAACAAAGATGATGACAATGACAATTGGAGGATACAGGACAAGGACAGAATAGTAAATACAATTTGTGTGAAAGGAAACAGATTTTTGAGAGAAAGAGAAACATGTTAACCTTACAATAGTTTAAAATTGGTTTTTTTTCTCGCTTTTCACTATCACCCTGTATACCGTACTCTTTTTTCTGTATAGAGAAAAGCAATTCAGCATGAAAGTATAATGACTGTAATGAGCCTGAGTATTTTTAAGGAAGGAGAAAAAAGGTAGTTGTTGAAATGGGACTATTATAGAATAAACATGAGATTTTTTTTTTTTTTGAAGACTCGTTTTGGTGCTGAGTTGAGATTTGAGATCATCTTGTCATCCATTCTCCCCTCCTCATTTCACCATGTAGACTGTAGAGTGAGGGGTATGGTATCCATGTCCTATATTTTATGTAGTTATTGCATGACATAGGCATGCTTCCACATGAAAAAGTGTTAAAAAAACTAAATCCTTACTGCTGTGCTTTCAGCTCTCTCTCTCCACAGTTTTTGTATGCCGACTACATCACCGTGACTCCATTTCGTTATCCATGAAAAAGTCTATGTAATCGTTTACCATGTACATGTGGGACAAACTACCCGGATTCTGTACAGTTACTCCCATACCTCGGTGGAGGAAGTAGAAGGAGAGAGAGAGAGAGGGAGACGAAGAGATATTGGTTGTTGGTCCTTGTCTTTTAGTTTTTTGGAGTGGAGTCGAGTTATCACAAAAGGCGTTCAGAGAGAGAGAGACCAATTTTCAGTGTTTAGTCAAGTGTCTAAAATGGTCTGGAGGAATCATTTGTCACGAGGACTGAAGAAGCTAGAAAGTTCAGAGTACACTTCATTTCTCTTTGGATGGGCTCCTCGAAATATATTGCTCGTCCTTCCGAAATTCAATTAGATTTGGAATTTATATATCCTAACCTATTTGGTTTTACGAGAAACCGTTTATCCCAATATTGACTTTTTCCACCTCGTTGACTATTCTTTGATCATCATGATACTTAATAGGCTCACATATTTCCAATCTCACACCAAAACTATTCTTCTTCCTCTTCCTCCTCAGACACGATCTATTCAACTCTCTTATTTTTCTTCCCATCCATCCAAATAATAGTTTCAATCGCTTTTTTACATTTCATAAATTTTCAGCTCCATGCTGACGTCAGTCTTATGTATAGTCCCACAATCATTTTAGAGTTGTCTCGTAAACAAAAACTACATGTACATATGTTCATTTTTATGTACATAGTTTCTTTCTTATTTTCTAACAAAAATAAAATTCTTTTTAACTCAAATCTTCAAGTATTTTTTTTTGGAACAAATTTATTTTCAAGTGATTTTTATTTGATACACAACTACAGAAAAAATTTGGTGGTGAAAATTAAGACAATTTTTTTTGTGAAATAAAATGTGATGAAAATAAAAGATAATAATATATCTCTCCAGCCTTGAATAAAAAAACAACAAGAGAGTTGATTTATTCAAATGGAGAGAAGGGGGGAAAACTCTTAGAAATTTATCAAATTGTAATTATGGTGTAGGAACAATTTTACTAAAGAAATGTGGAATGCAAGAAAATATTGGTAATGGTAGGTAAATATAAAATGTTAGAAAATTTGAGACTATTTATTTACTTTGATACACCATGCCATTAGTTCTCTCATTAGTGCTTTTCCTAGATATACTAGATATAGGAACCATCAAGTATGAGAACCCACACGGGTTTTTGTGTAACCCACGCCATTTTTATTTATTAATAAAAGGATACAATATATTTTCTTAGGTAATTTGAGTTTATATAACTTGGAATTAGAATATAGTACCTGGGCGGTAGTCACATATGAGTAATTACTGTCAGAGTGAATTTGTGGAATTGATACGTCGATGTCGTCAGTCGTCGAAAAGTATGAAATACACAAAGACAGAGAGAGAGAGAGAGAGAGAGAGGGGATAATAGTCTAGTCAAGGATATTTTTTGACATGATTTCTGGAAAAGTTTTAATTGTCGGCAATACCTAGTGGGGGGTATGGAGAAAAGTACATTTAAATTTGGTGGGACATGTATAATTTTCATCTGCTTACACAGTAACTAGCGTAATAATTATGCAGTCAACTGGGGAAACACGCCAACTATTAAAAGTGTAATGTTGGAAAATTATATGTAGCAAATACACATAAAGTCTCATATCAACAACATTACTATTTTCAAATAAGCCATACCTACACAGTACATGTACATACTATGAGTGAGTATATTACTCTTTCCAAATGAAATTGTAAATATATGAATACTTTATCATAACTGGCCTCTCATATCAAATACTGTTCTCGTATTAAAATGACTAGTTTGTTCCCCATTTGTGTAGAAGCAATAAGCACACACACAAGTAAATGTAAAGTGGCTTTGTGTATTTGTACATAAAATAAATATTTAAAAAAGTTGGCATGTGCACGAAAATGCCTGCCTAATTTTTTCCCCGAGTATTTTTTACGAGTAGATACATCACTAGTACCATAATTTGACTCAACTTATTTCTCGTATTTAGTATCATACCTACACTCACACTCATATAAATTTAGTAAGCATGTACCGTAAATTATTATAATAAAAACGGGGCATTTTACTCATAGTTAAGTTAAGAAATAAATACAAGCCATTTTATTTTTTTACAGTACATCGCATATAATATGCCTTGACATTTTAAGTGAGTCTCAGAATAGAGACTTGGCTCCATCTTCAATAAATATATATATATATATTTGCATGTACACAAGTAATTTATACAATGCAAAAGAGTTACATTTAGTTTCTTAAAGAAAAATGTACATAGTATGTACTACATACCTTACATACAAATGGACAAGAAGTCTATGAACTAAGGTGCAATAATAATTCGTGAAAAATTAGATGACTGTCCACCCAGTCAGAAATTGTATGTTTCCTCGTCATCTCATTTTACATTTTCACGAGTCCGTAATGTCACTAAAATATTACAATATTTTTTTTATTATGGATGTTGACTACACACAATCCAACTGGGAATTTGAGGCCGAGACTTTTTTGCAAAAGCATAATTAGATAAATTTATTGGAGGCTCGCCGCATGCATTATTTATCACATTTCAAAAAATTCACAGATGCTTCACAATGTACCTTATATAAATACTTGTTATTATAAAAGTACATATTAATAATTGGGCATGCAATCTACCTTTGCACTCCTCTCTCTCTCTCTCTCGTCTTTTGCACCTATGGCTAGTTTAATATGCTCATAATCAAGAGAGAACTAGAGTTCCAGCTAGTGTTAGGTCCTCATTATTCCCTTTGCATGCATGTGTGTGGTTCTTGTTTCATTCTACGTTTATAAAATAAAATAAAATAGTATGTACACTAATGTAAAGAAATGAGCGGAACTTGTTCGTTGGTGGAAGGAAGGTGGACACATTGGCCATGTTAGACAGGTTCTGGTTTTATTTTAGGCGTACACATTTGGCTCTATCAGTAGAAGCCCTATAATATTCATTGTACTCGTATCTGTAGCTAGATGATTATTAGTGGGAGTGCTTATGCACATGTTTTTTATTTATTCCCATTCATTCAACGTGTGTACAGATATGTACCTCTCTCCATAATATTTGCCTTTTGTTTCCCTCTGACCCGACACTCTTATAGAGTCAATGTGAGGGACAGAGGGTGATACTCTATAGCTTATTAATGCTTTTTACCTTATGTTCAACACGCCTTCTGATGATAGCTTCACAAAAACAATTGTTTCATACCCTCTCTCCTATTCCAACTCTCCAAGAGAGTCCATTGGCTATGTTCCCTTCGTTAGTATTCATGAGCCATTAATGAGAGAGACGGGGTTTGGTGGAGAGAAAAATAAGAGAGAGAATTTAATTGCTTCATTGTTGCGGTGACGCGGACGGATCTGAAGAAGCTCACTTGACAACATTAGAGTTAACATTACATCACAAATTTAGTCAAGAAGCAATGCAACCTCCTCAACTTGTCGCTTCTTCAATACATTTAGACTTAATCTCCCATTTACCGCCGACACAAGTAAAAAAAGAGCTTCATCATTATTTATCTTCTCAAACAGAGAGATAGAGAGGGAACAGATGAATCCTTTGAGGCTGTGGCTGTTGCTGTAACAAGAAAAATTTTAGTACTTGACAATGTGCACAACATTTAATATTTTTTTCATAGACAGAGGCAATAGCCTGAAAGCTTATCATTGATTTGAAGAATGTTTGTTGAATGTTGAACAACATGCCTTTCAAACTACCATGATGATTAGCATATGCGCCTTTTTTATTTTTTATTTGATGTGATGATGATTCTTATAAAATGTGAGATTAATTATGACTACAGTTTGATGACGTCAGTCTTCCTCATTATCTCAAAATGCTCTTCCGTCACCTTATGTTTCTAATTATGAACTGACAACAACTCAACTGTCATTACTCTTCACAATTTATTTTTGAGGTCTATATGATAAAGTACATTGTACTGTGTTAAATAATTATTTAAATTATTTTATATCTCACAAATCATTATGCAATGTCCATTTGAATTGACATGTCTCTCTACAAGAGACTGTACCAATTCTTGTTGACTTTTTGTTTTTTTTTTTATTGTTGCAGTTGAATCTCTCCATAAAATCATTTATCTAATTCTAGTAAATTAACTTTCCTTTGCCATAGCAAGGGTTATGTAGTACAGCTATGGGCTAAATAGATAAGCCTTTAAGATAGTCATTTTTAATATTTTCAATGACTTTTATCCAATTTCTCTAAACAATTGTCTCTCAAGTTGTCTAAAAGGAAGAGGGGACATGATGCATTTTTTTGAGTGCATAAATCTTGTGTTTACTTATCTTATCTCGCCCATTCTGTCTCCGTGTAATGTGTCTTATTTTTTTTGTCTTGACGTGTAAAATCTTTCCATTCTTGTTCTTGTTAAGCCTTGGAGGTAAATTTTTATTTCTTCTTTTTATATATTTTTTTTTTGCAAAAACCATAAATCAAAATGAAGTATGAATCAAGTAAGGTGATAATTAATTGATGATAACTGATAAAAAGACAATAAAAATGGATTACCATAAATTATTTAATAAAACCCCCGGGTATTAATTTTTATATTGAAAAGCTATCTCTATTAAAAATATAGAAAAGTATTTGTATCTGTAGTATGAAAAATTACGGTATGAATATAATTATATTTCCATTTACAATATTTAAATGAATGGCTTGTGCTGATTTTATCTTTGATTAAATGGGTTGCCATTTGCAAAAAAATTCATCTTTTATCTTCGCCAATGATCGTATGGTGAATTTTATTGACATGTAAAATTGTTGAATTGTTGTTTTGATGATACATCATTTGAATAAACTTGTCTTGTCAAATTTATTGGCTAGATTTTCATGTAAATTAATGAATTAGGCTTGTCTTTGGTCAACATTTCGTTTGGTCATTCATTCATGCGTTGGTGGAGACATAAAAGAATATTCAGAAAAAAAGATAATGACCGTCCCTTACAGTTGATTCTCTTTTTTGTTGTTTAATGATCCACTCTTTGGGTTGTCTTATGTAATAAATGGGTGACGACAGTTTTGTTATTATTAAATTCTTCATTTTCATTCTAGCATAAAGAGCAAGAGGAGCATACATAATAATATGTACCTTGTGTTAGAATTAAAGCTGGAGCATATTGTACCATAGAATAATTGTGACTTGTGGCTAATCTAATGTGCTGAAAGGAGGAGGAGGAGGGTGGACTGGAAATGCAAGTGTGAGTGTTTATAGAGACAAAAAAGAATGGGAATAACAACCCCCCTCTCTCCCTCCTCCTGCCTCATTCTCCATAATACGAATTAATTCCGGATGTATAACTAGAATAGATTGAAAAACGAATGGTAAAAGGAGAGTCACTCAATAATGGGCTCAAACACAATCACATTATAATCCATTGCCCTCTAATACTTTATATATGTTCCATTATATGTTTTTTTCCTAGTTTTATCATTAACGTGTTTCATGTCTAAACCAATGCAATACCCACTTGGACCCCATAAGACTCTTCCTGGTCCTCATAAACTTTGTACTTTACTGTATATAGAATGTGCCTATGTACATACAGAAGGAAGAATACATTTTGTAGATATAGAGACTCTTTGACTTGTACTGGGTGATGACGATTCATCAGATTCAGTCACACTTACACACGAATTATGGGAATTACAAATAAGCCAAGAGCTCTATATGGATTTTTTCTCAGAGTAGGGAATTTCACTTTATATGGAGACCTAGCTTTGAATGCCTTGAATCCAAACAGGCGTTCATGATCCATGATCTTCTCTTTCTACTTAAAATCATTCTCTCTGTCTGTTTTTATATAAGGCAAAAGAATGAGCATCATTATATCTTTAAAAGATATAGAGATAGTACACATTTGTGTAATAATGGCAAGTCGTTTAATGTGCCACTTAATACTTAATACTGAATCAACTACCCTTTCAAAATGAGCAACCTTCAGCTCCTTTTTTTACTACATCAAAAGCATTTGCAGTTAGCATGACAGAAGATGAAAAGAAAAAGAGGTTTTTTTCTATATACCTTTTTATATGTATAGGAGTATATCTTGTAAAGTTGCAAATCTTGACTACCTTTTTATTGGTTGCTGATTGCTGAAAAGACAAAAATTACTTTGAACCATCTCCTTGTACCTATAACTTTTTTTTGGTATATCAACATCAACAACTTTAGTTATAAGAATGAGCTAAACGATCTAAAACTTTACAAGCCATACAATAATATATTTTGCTTGTAACGAGAGTAAGATTTGTAATTGAATTTTTTTGAATGAGATGGGCTTTAAGTTGGAGCTACCTAGTTAAGGCCTTTTGTCATGTATCACATCCTCATCCCTTTATTGGCCAAGTTCTTTTTTTAACCAGAATAATATCAGCGAGTCATCAAAGAGCCCATTTGCTTTGCAAAAGATTGTAAAATTTCTACACTCAAAAGTTATTATTCCTTCAATTTTAACCATTACTCAGCCAACATGTGAAATGGTGTTCATCATCATCATCTGTTTAAAAAAAATGTTACTCACATGATGCATTTATGATGTCCCATCTAAATTCTCACTTTTCAAGACTCACAAGACCAGCAAAAGGAAAAAGTATGAGGGGGAACTGCATATAAGCAAGTACAATATAAAATATAATGACTACGATAACGATATGATAATCATCCCCCTCCGTCTCGGCGTCTTTATTGTATCATTCTTATTATTAACTCTCTTTGAAAGACTATCTTCGTCTCATCTTGAAAAAATAAAACTTATATTTTTAAATCTTTCTTTCCCCTACAATCAACATTCATTGAGACAGCTGTTTAGTTAACTTTTCCTAATGAATTTACGACATTACCAACATTTATTTTAGTTTATGTCTTGTACTATTTTTACAACTCATAAAATATTTTACTATATTTATTTTGTCTAATAATTATTATCTTCAAACCACAATTTTTTTATTGTTTCAAATTAGAACAACATGACTTTTTCTTGTACAATTTTTTTTATATGGTCAGATTAAATTAGATTCAGATTGAAGGGTCAAATTAGTGAAAATTTTGAAGAGTGAGCTCATCAAAGAAGAACAATGTCAGCGTGGGCGATGAAAATTAAGGGAGTTAGGGATTCCATTAATGATAGACCGTAGTTAGAGAGCGCTTTGTTGATAAAATTAAAGGCGTCTAATAGACGATCCAAACTCTCAATTGTATGTAACAATCTTCCATTAGAGATTATGTTGATTTTTTTTATCCCTCTCTCTCTATGTCTGTACAGATAACATGTAATTTTCCAAACAGGATTTGCACATGGGAACAATTTGACCAGACCCAGACTCAGAAGAATAAAAAATATATTCTTTTTTCTAGGAACACTCATAACTAAACTAACTTTACGTCCGGAGAAAAAGAACCTTTAATCACCTTATACATGTAGATGTACATATATATATATATATGCAGGAGAATTAACTAGTATAGAATAAAAAGTAATAATTTTTGTCGAAAAAAACATTTCCAGTTTTGCACAAGTCTCTTCAAAACTCTTCTCTTTTCAAGATCATATATAATGGTAGTTTGAGTATCATTTTTTTGAAATCATCTGCCTCTCTTTTTTGCCCACAAACAACTAAAATACAAGTTAGAATTACGACTTGTTGTTAGTTGTTGTACCTTATTCAAAAAAAGAAGAGGATGAGGATAGTATTGAGTTAAATGACGGTACATAATTTTTGAACAAAGTTTTTTCAAAAGTGGAGAGTCAGAGCGTTGTCGGTGGCAGTGGCGGTGGTTCATTTGATTGCATCCCATTAGGCTACAGGAAAGGTGTATTAGGGGTATTATACATTGACGACTATGAGATACACACAAAGGCAATATCATTAGTGAGGGAGAGGGAGGGGGGAGCCTTTTAATCATGTGTGCATACATTGTTTCCCTCCATACAAATATTCTCTACATCTCTCTCTCTCTCTACATTACGAATTATAGGGATTAAATGACCAGAGAATCTTGGCGTCTGTACATCTTCTAATATACTCATCTCCCTGATTTTTACATTGAGTATCAATGCCTTTTTTTAAAAAAATAAATACTCTTTTCATCGAAGGATAAGTAACAAGCATTTTTAAATGTGTAAATGTATTTATTTTTATGTTTGAGGGCTTCCAGCTATAACTAATCACTGATTTAGTTGTATATGCGATACACATGTATTTATAAATGTGGACTTTGCATCCATTTGTTTAATAAAAGTTGAATTTCTTGCGGGCACAATAAATACAGGAATGAATAGGATAAGCACACTGTGTGTGTGAGGACGCATTCCAATAGAAAATGGGGATAAGAATTTTTTAGTGACTTAATTGAATTTAAAGAAGAAAAAAAAGAGAATAAGAATAAAAACATTTTAAAGTAGCTCCTCACCAGACAATTAGCAAGGTTATTGAACATTTCATTGCCATCAATTTACCAAGTAGACAAGCCGTTGACTGTAGTTACGCAAATTTTTCAAATGGGGCGTTTAAATGAGGTAAAATATACTCATGAAAGCGCTAATATATGTTTGCTAACTTGAACTAATCCATAAAGAGAATAAGAATGTCTTTTATATACATATATATTATACTCTACAGTCTACATCTGTACAGTATAATTTTTATTATGCTTGCACATACCTTCTTGTTGTTTATTTCATACTTGAAATCCACAATATTATCTCAAAGACATGGCTCCTAAAAAGATTCTCCAAAAACATCTTTTGTACATGCAGGATGCTACCTCTCTCACACTCTGGTTGTGTGTAGAGAGCCTAAAGTGGTAATTTGGCCAGTGGAAAAAGTACTAATTATATTAATCATGGAGATATTCCACTTGAAAAAATCTAATGTGTCTATTAATTTGCACTCTGAATTTTTCTCAACACAGCCAAAAAGTTTTAATAGCCAAACTATAGCCAACTACTCAACTCATTTTATTTGTGTCTGTATATCAATAAGGCATATTTTTTTGTATTGAATTAACATGGACGTTGAATTTACTTGGTTTAAATTTATTAATTGTCTGTACTTAATTTTATTCTCTATTTTTTTACATTAAAATTTAATTTACTGGCAAATGTTTGTGGTTCATTTCTATTTATCAGACAAAAAAGGGAGAAGATTACAGATTACTTGTACAGTATAAAATGTTACATGTAGAATTTTACATGAAAATTCAAAAGATTTGAATTAGTTTTTATTTATTGCCTGTCTCGTTTGAGACCCATTATGAGGTACATACTTACTTAGTTAATCGCCATGAAAGTTTGACGATGTGTAAGGTTGTGGAAAATGATTGAAAAAAGGAGGAGGAGACGAGATTGGAGTTTACTCATTCTCGTACACAGGCGGGAAGTACTTGGAACAATTAGCAGTCACTCAGTTGACAGTTTGTTGGTACGGAAATTCAATATGTTCAAAGCAGAAAGGAACAGGGAGAGAGAGTGTACATAGTAATCCTAAGCTAACCTATAAATGCTCTATCTCTCTCTCTTTGACTAATAATAACACTGAAGATTGGAATGGAACAAAAAGGAGAAGAAAATTGGGAACGCGGATGCCCCAGGACGACGGGGGTGCCTCTACTGAAAATGAGAAGTTTTTAAGTGACTAATGACTTTCGATGAGAGTTTCTGTCAATTGTAAAGGATATACGAGGAGAACCGTTTTGTAACCAACTCAAAAACTCAGTCAACCCAAAAGAAAATTCTATCATTAGTAAAGAGTCAAAACAATGGTCCTTAATTTTTACTCATTTTAAAAACTTGTTTTTCCTTCATTTTTCACAAACTTTTAACACTACCAATGTGATGACAAATATTGGGCAGTGTCAAAAAAAATTGTGTAGTATCCTTCCATTTTTTTTGGTGGTAACTCGAGCTCGAACAAGCCAATACATGAACTATAGACAAGTTTCTTTTATTGATTCTTCTCCAAAAAGAGTTTTTGCACATGTGTGAATTTTTTTTTGTCAAATTACTCTTTTATGCATCCTCTCTATATGTCCTTCCCATCACCATGCTCCTGTTCATGGTCACAAAAATGTGTTAGTTTTTTTGTGAGAAAAAAAACATTGGGGAATTTTCTAACACTAAAAACTCTTTTTTTTACAAATATATATATACATATATAATATACTAACTATCTGTATAAGAGGGGACACAATGGGAAATCACAACTCTTGATATATTCATGAGTCTACATTTGTGACATAAAAGAATACTTTGACTATACAAAAGAACTTTTTTTACACACACAATTTGATTCTAGTCTCTATACAGAGAGAGAGAGAGTATAAAAACGAGAGGGAACATAAGGCCAGACAAAATTGAGGAATCATTAAGTGTAAAACTAAACTATTGAAGCAAAGTGAAGATTATCCCTTTGGTATTCTTGTGAGGCGTCGTCGTAATCGTAATCTCCCTTACTTTTCCTTTTCAACACATTGGGTAATCATAGTAAATTGTAATAGATGCCGAAAAACTGGGGGGATGAGAAGAGAGACCATGAAATTTTTCAGGCTGACTGTCTATCCATAAAATCCTATGAGTGTACATACCTAAGAGAGGCGTGTATGTGATTGTGTGTGGGGAGTTGATAAAAATTGTTTCTCTCTCTCTTAAACTTCTTTTCTTCCTTTTTCCTTCTACTTTGGTCTCCGTTTCTCACTCCTACAGTTGACTGACGGAGTGGATGCTCCTGCAAATAAATTTTGGAGTATATAAATATAGGGAAAAAAATGAATGAGCTTGAATTGGACGGACGGGGGGACGGGGGAATTGAAATGAATTGCTTTTGAGAAAAGAGAAGAAGATTGAATTCTGGTTTAACAATGGAATCGTTTAGTGAGACCAAGAGTAAAGGCAACCATCCAATATCCTAACTTTGTAACCATTTTTAACACACACCTAATAGGAGAACGGGTATTATCACTGGGATAGAGGCGTCATCATTTACCACACATGTAAAAGAATCAATGTGCTCAGTCAATGCATGGAAAAAGGCAATAATGTATTTCAAAAACGTGAATTTTCTACACAATTTTATACTATTCAAAAAAATACAAGGAAAGTAAAGGGAAATGTACAGTTACGACATAGACACGACATCCTTACAAGTATGTACATACAATGTAGAGACTAGGGGGGTACAAGGATAGGTTGGAGTTTGAATTCTATTATTTGGAATAAGCCAAGGCAGAGGGATTTCAAGTTGAGCTGAAGCTCAAGCTTGGAGTTTGGAAAAAGTCTGAAGGAAATGAATAAAAATGTCATCAAAGTAAAGTCATAAAGTAGTTGGCTTGTTCAGTTGTTGTTAATTTAACGGAGTATTGAAATACATCTGTAGAGTATCCGTGACAAGTAAGGGCAGGGAAGCAAGGCAAGTCACAGAGAGAGAGAGAGAGAGAGGAATCATTGAGACGACAAGGAGGAGAGTACAAATCTCACAAGTATACTCTCAAACTTCTTGCTCCCTCGCCTAACCAGAGCAAAAGATGTATCTACTTGAATGTGACCGCATAGAAAAAAAAGAGTCAACACAAATGGAGGAGAACACTATGTACATAGTGTGGTCTTCATATTTCTTTTAGTTTTCTTTTAAATTTTGGCTCACAATCAGAAGAAAGAATTTCCCATTTTTTTTCTATGTATGCCCATCTCTATTTGTTACACATAATGTCAACGATTATGTAAATTTTAACATTTGTTATTTTTCATGATTTGTACGTGTACACACAGTCTAAAATTTTCTTTTTTTAAAGTTGACATTTCCTGGAAATTTGAGACCTCATCAATTTCATAATTTACATTCTAATTTTTTTTCTACTATTGAAACTAAATTCACTTTTTTTGTTGAAAAAAAAACATTGAATTTTTGTAACAAGTCTCGGTTGATTCTTTTAGATGAAAGCGTGTAGTACATACATATAGAAGGAAGATATACATAAAATTTATCCCAGTTGGAATTGTCTCAAAACACAAATGGTCTCGGTCCGTTTAAATTAAGAGTTGAGGACAGGGGTAAATTTATCATGTTGGATAAAATCGATTCCCTGAAAAAAAAGAATCACCCCCTTCATGATGACTTTATAGAGTAAAACAAACACAATAAAAGTCGACGGCTGTCGGAAATGATGAGAAATATTTCACAATTGAGACTGTCTCAACCCACATGAATATCCCACGTCTGACTATAAATCACCACAAATACAGATTGATTTCTCCTCATTTGATCTACTCTGAGTCTACACGGTTAAGCTCAATGTCGAATCATCAGTTCACTCCTTCTTTTACAAATATATACAGATTCAAGCCCATTACAAAATAGAAAGATAAATGTTTTTCTCTTTTTTCATAGCTTCATTTTCATCAAGTAGCTTTTATAGTACAAACACATACAAAAAAAGTACTTTGATACTCAATGTTCCATTAGAGAAGAGACACTGACAGTTTGAGTCTGAAGAAAATCCAAAATCACATCCAATTGTTTCTTCTCCAGAGTCTTATTACGATTTTGGGACCACATTTTCTTGTGCTATTGATTATCCCCTTGTACGTTTAATCTTGGGTTTGATTTTGGAAACTTTCCTTCTCTTTTCCCTTTATAGCCTGGAGTATTAGTATTTGAGACAGAAATTGAAGCCAATTTATAAAGAAATGATTGTTATGTACATTCCCTGTGGACCGACCATCTTCATGTGGACCACTTGATGGAGGTTCTCTCTGTTAAGTTGAGGGTCGTTAGATTTACGTAATGGCTATGTGCACGTTCCTAGTTACTCGTAAAAGGTTTTTTTAAAAAAGGGTATTAATACAGTAAGCGTTGCTTGATAAAGGAGTCAGCCTCTCTCTCTCTCTTTGAGATTTTTTTCTCTTCATCTTGACTTGAGTCCAGGTTAATAATAAAGCAAACGATCTGTAGAGAGAGACACACACAAGTTACTTATGGAGGCGGGTAAAGGTTTATTATAGGGCTTCGCCGTGTAGGTTGTGATGGTGGGTAATTGTGTATATGTTAAGACAAGTATGCACGTTTACATAAACTGCTTCCCTTGATTAGTTTCTTACAGCCCCAGTCAAAATAATTGACCCCTCTGGTGCAAATCTACATAAGTAAGTATTTAACATCTTCTCCCTCTCATTCGTCGGCTTCTTTTGAACTCTCGTCGATATCCTTTAATCGAGTCAAATTCACAGTCAATCGAATCAAAATTAGGCACTCTCTCTCTCTCTTTATCTTCTTCTTTGTCTCTCTTCTTCATCTCACAATGTTGGCGATGACTGAATGCATGCGCATGCAATGCAACAATGAGAACATCCAATTCATGCATGAAAGAATGAGAGAGAGAGAGAGATAAAAAAGAGAAACAAAAGGGAGACAACAAGCAAAATTTCACATGACAGATAAAAACTTTTCTTCTAAACATAAACTTTGCCGTGTTTAATGTGTAGACAAGACCATTTGCAAAAAATCTTGAGGCAATTTTTATCTTTTCGGGTGGGCATTTAAGACTATGGCGAGTGTGTGCATTGAATGTACATATGTGTGTGTAATTCTAAAGGAAAACATTTACATACACGGTTTTCCGCTTGTGGTCATCATCATGATTAGTCCTGCAATTTTAACTCTCACGTCAAGGGGATAGTCTTCCTTCAATACATATCCTGACTTAACGAGTACATTTATTATCGTGGCTACTTTAATAAACAAATTTTATATAAAATATATTACATACATATATGTATATACTCCAGTTTTTAAAGGCTATACTCGTATTTTTTATATTCCATTTTGTCTATCCTTTGTCTCTTATCAGTTTATAATGCTCATGTCATGTGCTTGTAAGTAAAACATTTTTGTGTGGGTTACCACGAGTATCATCATCATAATCATCTTGATATAAATATGTATAACATGACTGAATTACACCTTCCATTTATACAGAGAGGAGGGGGATGGGCTTAGCGTGCGGAGGTATTTTATACATTATATTCATGCTCACCACCTGGCTTCATCAGTGTATCAATGGTGGTATTATTATTACCTAATTACAAAAAAATATTAACATGTCTAGTCTCTACAAGTCTACAGATACAGATAGAGTCCAGTTGAACTAAACCCCGACAATTTTTATGCTCATGAAATTTTACATTGTTTTTCTTTTTAATTCTCAAGTGTCTTGAATCTAATTATAATTATACAAGAGAGAGAAAAAAGGAAATGGCACATCACATAAATACATAAATTTGTCATGTGAATATTCATTTTTTTCTCCCTTTACTTTTTTTCTAATTTTTTTATGTGAAAAGTTTTACTGAAATTAACTTGAATGATTGTTCCTATAGACAAGTCCTTTTATACAGTCAATAGCTCAACTATGACCCTGTATGTAGATTATTACAAGGAGAGAGAGAGAGAAAAAAAGTCATTAATTGTATATTCAAAAAAATCAGTGGGAGAATTATCATCTGGTTGTTGGACACAGAAAAATTGTATATATCTCAATCTCTAGTTACAATGTATAACTTTGCATGGCATATTATAGACTTTGTGATGGAGAGAGAGAGAGAGACGTGGATAATGGCAGTTATAAATGTGTTCAATAAAGGCAAATTCATATGAAAAATGGGGTCTGGGTTTTAAGTTCGAGAGGCAACCATGTGAATAAACATATTTATTCATTAGACAAAATGCAATAGTAGTTCCATTCCACTCCCATGAATATCACTAAAAAATTTCCAGAGAGAGAGAGTCCGGGTGGGGAGAGTATAGGCAAAAGTAAAATATAATAAAAGAATATTGCTATAATATGACATGAGCAATATAATTTGTCTGACCGGTACTCCTGAGTTTTGATACCCCCAAAAATAGCCATTAATAGTTATATACTCTCTCTCTCTCTGAGAATGTCTACTAGACTGCCATGGATATGTAATATTACTGTTTATGACAAGTTGGACGTAAAATTACGATCAAAAAAGTAGGAATTCGGAGCATGTAAGTTGGGACACTGGTAAGTTAGGTTCAGTTCAACCCTGGCACTAGCCCCATCATTGGTTTTGGTTTCTACAGAGGCAGAGAGTCACATTATTGACGTTCTCAGCACGGACTCTGTGTGTCAAGTTTGACAAAGTAGGGATGAGGGTGTTGGTCGCCACTCTTATTACTTTTTCTTGGTGTAAAATACGAAGGTGGACATGTCATATATTTTATCCTACACAAATATACACAGATTCTATTATACAAGACATCAAAAGTCCAACCACACTTTATATTTTTTATTTGTTATATTTTCATACTTGATGCACTCAACTCTTACGTGTATTTCATGGTTGTAAAAAAATATATAAGGGACACTTTTCCCATTTGTTATAATAATACCCATACAACAGACTTTGGTGACTACAACTCATTGTACATTGTGAGGGCAATCTCTCCCTACTCAAAGACTAGAATGATGAACAAGAAAAACTGGTAATGGTATATCAAATAAATATCCATGACCACCAAACTTTCTATGTATAGTCTCCCCTACATTCTACAACGACAATATTCAATAAAAACAAGCTCTATATGTAGTCCCCCCAATTTTTATAGTAAAGAGTGCAGGGGGATAAATGTAGAGGAAATGGAGTGTGGTCGATTTTCACTTGGACTTGAGAGAGAGAAAAAAAAAAGTTTGTTTTCTCTGTCTAATAAACGGCATTATACCTTTAGAATCCTGTTGCTATTGTTAGACAACCAAAAAAAGTACATGGAAATGTGGTTTCATGTTAGTTTTATTTTTATTAGTTTGTTACTTTTTGAGCGGATATTCTTAAGACGTGCTCATTGTTCAATTTTACCCAATTTTTTTTACCCCCTCGCCCTCCAGCCTTTGATTTTTCTTCTCACTTTTTATTTCAGTTCCTGACGACAACCCCTGCATTCTAAAATCTCCTCCTTATTATTTTTATTGACCGACTCTTTGTTATCTCGTCAAGAAGCTGATAAGATTCTTTTCAATCAACTTTTTAATGTTAATTGGGGGCTATGATAATAATATGTATGAGAATTTTTAAAAAATTCAAAAATTTATTTCAAACTTTCTGTAAACTGAATTTCCTATTTAATGAAATTCATTGTGAAAATAATAGTTGACAATTCTGTCATGTTCGTGCATCTTTTCATGGAATATGAAGGAAAGGTTTAATTCAGAATTCAAAAAAAAGTTATTTTTTGAAGGGATGGCGATGGGAATGGCGTGGCTGTGAAAATAGAAATAAATAGACACATGTATGGTTGTTGACTGTGGAGGCTATTAGACCTTTCAGTCCCTATGAAGAATGAGTGACTGGGACGAGAGTAAACTGTATGCACAAAATAAAAAAATAAAAATAAAGGAGAAAAGTTGTACGGGAGAGAGCTCGAGTAGAAAAATAGACGGGGTGTGTGTGTCTATGTTTTGTGCTTGGTTGGTTGGGTTGTGTGTGTCTGCGTGTGAATAATAGAAAAATCTTGATATCTAAATTGGCTTAGAACGACGAATTCATTCTTGTGGTGTGTGACATATACTTGACACAAATCGATATGCCGTTTATTCAAGCTCTCTTTAATCGAATTATGATGGCGTCTCGTCTAGTTTATAGATGAGATTTTTCAACCTGTCAAATCAAAATGGAGACCCAACTTCCTGCCTTTCATCATGAGACAAAAACTTCCATCTAATTATATATATCTCTCTCTCTTACATGCATATCTCTACACTCAAGTGTTGAATCAATTCTCATGAAAAGGATACACAACTAATTTAGTCTATCTCCATGTCTATTGATATACCTGTGTTACCTGTGTACATACGCACAGGTAACTCTAATTAAATAATAACATATAAATAAGAAATTAAATATGGGCAAAACATTGCATTTTATTTCCACCCTTGAACCCTCAAAAAATTGATTTTTTTTCAATATTAATCAATGTAAACTCATTAAACAATAATAATATAAGGAGACGATCTCAATTTCCAAATTTTTCTGCATTAATAAACACTTTAAATAATTTTTTGAAAATATTTCTCATTTACAACTTACGAGTATCAAGTATTCCATTCATGGAGAAATAATGAGAAGAACAGGGACAAAAAAAAATCCCCATAATTTTTTTTCTCCACAGAGATAGAATTTCACTACCTCTCATCTCATCCTCAGTCATGCCAAGTCCTCATTGTGTCGTTTGTGCGTAATCATATACAAAGCCTCGTGCAAGTGTAAGAGAGAGAGAGAGAGTGATGCAAGTTTAATGTACAAAATATATGCATGAAACTTTTTTTTCTTTTATTCTTTGTGCCTATGCACACTAGTTTAGAAGAGGCAAACTAACTAACAAAGCTAATATACCCCTCTCTCACTATCTCTGCCTTCAGTCAATTTACCTGTACAAGGTTTTCCCTAAACGAGACTTCAGCCATGTTCTGTCTCTCTCTTCATCATAAATGGACGGACGTCTTCCTGCCGGCGTCTATCTTTTTTTTCCCTTCCCCCTTTTTCGCCCGTATTTGGTCATTACATTCTACATTGTTTTTTCTCTCTCTGGATAGTGATAGGGGGGACTTGGTGTGCTGTAACTTTATAGTCGAATGCAGTTGCAACATGCACACACTTGACGTTTTTTTTACACTAATTGTAAGTCTAGCGGACAATACATTTTCGGCTTTATTTTATATTCATGGAGATATACGAGTATGTACTGTCAACTATGCATTGTGCCGTTACGTCACGTAATAATGAACCGGGGATATGAATTGTCCAATGTGTATCCATTTTTTCTGATGTATCAAAAATTATTGGATCTATTTTCTAACCTTGTTTGTGTCCTTAGAAACATTTTGAAATGTATTTGGGATTTTGAACATGGAGATATATAAAATATAGGAATATTTGTCAATTAAATTAAATTCGGCAAAGAAATATGTCGCCAAATAACAATTAAATAGTTTATAGTTACAACATACCCTATTTTAAGTCAGTGTGAAATTAATTGGAAAGAATAAAATATTTAAAAACTAAACTAGAATAGTTTCTAATTGAGCCACTCTGTATGGTGAAAAATATAGAGAATACTTGTTTTTTTAATTGACTGACTTGTGCTAGTCCAAATTGACAATGTTATTGATTTGTTGAGTGTAAAATAATAGGGTTTGACTATTTTTGAAAAAAATTTCAAAAAAATATCAATAATTGTAGCGTTAGTAAAAATTGAGTCATGAAAAATACAATAAAATATTTTTATTTTTTGAATTACAGAAATGGGGGGTCAAGGAAATGCTCATCAACTATTCAATTCCCGACAGCCACCAAAGAAAAAACGAAAGTCTCGGACAGCCTTTACAAATCATCAAATATTTGAACTAGAAAAACGGTTCTTATACCAAAAATATTTATCCCCCGCCGATCGTGATTCGATATCAGAGCAACTTGGACTATCAAATGCTCAGGTAAAATTTCTCATATTTTTCAAAAAAAAGTCTCTTTCATACTCAAACCCTTCACATTTCAAAAAAAGGGATAGCATAAATTTTTAGCTCAATTTCGAATCTTGTCTACAGACCTACAGACATATACAATATTAAAAATAAAGATCTTTAAAAAGGAACAATTTCCCCCCAATGGAAAAAGTATAATGATAGTGTACAAACTTTGTATGAGAGAGAGTCATGGATGATAAATCAGATAAATCAGAGTCAATGATGATAAACCAAAAAAGTTAAAGAAAAGGGAAAAAACGCCTATGGATAAATTTCACAGTAGGTCGAGATTTTTTCCTTAATCATTTGCATATACGTATCCCTAGTTATCCCTATAAATTTATATTCCAAAAAAAAGTGATGAGGGAGTTGTATAGAAGAAAAGTAACAAACGAAATAAAATAATACGTTGTTGTTGTATCTCCCCACTTCCAACTCTCAAAGAGATTTTCAGAGGTCGGGCGTGGAAGTGAAGATGGATGGGATGAGCTGCCGAATATACGTATCAAATTACTATAACTTGCTTAATGCCTTCTATATACATATATGTACATACATAAACAACATTATAAGATTAAAAGGAATATAGACTAGTCCTTTCCAGTTTATTTTACCCTTTTGATTTTTTTGAAGGCTATATTATTGCTCACGATTAGGTGCTAGTTTTGCCTACAAGGAAATGTGGGTCCTTAGAATATTCATCGTTTAGCTCCAGCATCTTAAAAAAGAGACGGTCTTTGGTTTGATACTATAATAGGCTAAGGCCTAAAGAGAGGAGACGTGGTAATTGAGATTTTTCTAGCTCAATCTTCCACCTGCTCAACAACTACTATTTATCGTTCAGGTAGGAAGATGACAAAAAGAGAGAAAATTGTATCAAGAAAAAGTCTCTCTCTCTCTCTTGTTTAGAAAAAGAGTAAGCATATTTTTTAGAGAACAAGCTGCCTGTCAGGCAGCTCATGTTGTCTCTCATTTATAGCCAGTCTGGTGGTAATGAATGGGCAGTAAAATGAAAAAAAAACTTTTTTATTTTTTTATCCTCTTCAAGTACTTTTCAAGCACCAGCCGTCAACTGTTTAAAAATTCTACTCAGTCAACTATTCTCTCTTTCTCTCTTTGGTTCCTTTTATGAACGAATGAGAGAGAGAGAAAGATGTTGAGACTGAGTGAGTTTTTTGAAATTTCAAAACATTTTTTTTGTATACTATTTTAATGTTTTTTTATTTCACTATAATTACCGGCATTTAGCGTAAGGCCAGGGCATCACGCCAAGGTTTAAAAAAATAAGCCTTGTAATCAGTTAAGATTATTTGAGTCAAGTGTACACTCCTCAATGTTCAATAGTCTCAAAATGATTTTTGACAGCTTTTTTAATGGTTCCCTTTCCACAACCCGCATCATTCTAGTCATAGGTAGATGATGATCTTTGTTCTGATGAAAGCACGCGATTGTCAAGGAGTGAGATGGAACAATTAGTTTTTGAAATTATCGTCAAAAAAATGATATTTTCATTTCAATCATTTTAGAGCTATCAATTATCAATCAAATTTTTTTGAAAATGTATAATGGGTTCAAAAATTTATATATTGAACAATGTAATAATTAATTCTTCTTTTTTTCTGTGTGTTCCATTAACAGGTGATCACCTGGTTCCAAAATAGGTAAAAATCTACATTATATTTTGATAAATTATTTTAAAATTTTGACTTTTGTTTTTCATAAAAATGAACCATTTAACATTGTTTAAATGGTAGGATAAAATGTTTTAAAGAAACGAGAATATTTAAAAAAAATCAACAGGAGGGCTAAACTTAAAAATGTTTAAAAAATCAACAGGAGGGCAAAACTAAAACGAGACATGGAAGAATTAAAGAAGGATGTAGAATCAGCAAAAATATTATCAGCCCACAAATCCTTCCTAGAGAGTGCCCACGACCTAGGATTGTTAAAGAAAAGAGCTCAAATTGGACAAAGTCAAATGGACATGAGCTCAGCGGTTGCTGCCGCTTCCTACCACATCTCATCCCCAGCCTCGTCCTCGCAGTCGTCCCACTCGCCTATCAATCTCACGTCAGAATCTCCTCCTTCAACCCATTAGACTTTACGAGAGACTTCCCTCCCTTCAATCGTACAAATATGTCAGCTTCCTCACCCCTCTCTTCACTTTCTTCAAAAAACCAAACCACCACACAAAAAATATCCAACTTCCTTTTTCATATTTCCCAAATTATCCTCAATAACAGTTTATCTACAAATGTGATAGAAAATCGTTGTGAAAAAAACTATTTTGTAAGCCAAAAAAAACCAGAGCAAGTGATCCTTGTCTACTCTTCTCATCTCATCCCTTCATCACTGACGCTGAAATGAAAAAGGTCTCAAAACTCTCAAAAAAATTTATGTTTTCATCAACAAGATCATCATGATGATCACATATCACGAAGAAAAAAAAGGGGGAGAGAGAACAGGAGCTAGGAATCACGAAGTAGCAAAGAAAAGAGAAATAATCTTTTGAAAAAATCATGTAGATCATCTATATAAACTCACATTAGCACAGGCACACTCTCCTCTACCAATAAGTCAAAGCCAGCCACTCACATTAAGTACTTGCTACCAAATATCTGTACACGAAAAACAAATGTTTGATTTTTTATTCAAGTCTCCTAACTACCACATAATCCTATTCTTTATGTTGATAACCATCAACATGATGTACACGACAAAGAGTTAACCTCACAAAAGTTAATTGTAATTGTAAACTAGGACTTTACATTAAATTATCTTATATTATAGATATAAAAAAGCACGGAAATTCATATATTTTGAGCATTACATCAAGACCATCATAGTATTTTAATATTTTTAGCTTTACTTTATATAAAAGAAGAAATACAGTTAAAATAGTTTCAGTATTATTAAGTACTACAATCTACAACTAATTTATTATAACCACAGCTAACACACATAAACACACGTTATATTTATATTAAATGTAGCCCTGTATTGTCTCAACAAAAAATGGTTTGAAGTAGATAGAAAATTTTACTGACTATAAAATGAATAGGTAAACGTGATCAAGTAATCGAAAGAATGAGAGGCCGACCAAGTTTCTTGTTGGTGCGGTCTTGACAAAAGGGACTATCTGTATTTAAACATATGTACTACTCGTACAGATACATAGAACAGGAGCCGTTCATTTTTATATTTATTATTAGTTAGAGCGTGGCAAGATAGCTCAGACAAACAAACTGCCGACTGCCCATTTGGTATATTTTTATACCAACAATTCATATGGGGAACGTATTACATAACACACAAGTTTGACATTTGAGAATATTCTATGAGAGTTCCCAAATAGTTCTACATATCAAGCCCTCATGCTGACTTGTGAGTATTGAGTAGAATGAAGGTTCTGTGTGGTTAAACAAAGTGGAAAATAATTGGCCGAGTAGATTCTCATAAAAAAGGGTACAACCGATACTATTCCTCTTGTCAAATTGCCAGTCAATAAAATGCTTCATTAATAACTCTGTAACACAATGGAGGAAGGAGAAATCAAAATCGTATAAATTTTATATTGCTTTCTTTTCCTCTCTCTCCATTTTTCTCCAAATTTTCCTTTCTCTACATGTAACTCACAGTACAGATACATATACCATAAAAATAGATATAAAATTCTCTAAATAGAAAATATATAGTTAATTGTGACAAACTAAATTTTTATATGAAATACAGTCTGGAGAAAGTTTAATTTTACGACAAGTCATTTTATAAATTATGTGAATACTGTATTCAGAATACATGACTATTCTTGTACCGCAAAACTTGAAATAATGGCCGGGGCTACTATGACATTGGAGCCCTAAAAATTTCGGCCACTATTAGAGGCCCCTATACCTACAACATGGTAGACACTAGATATAATCGGGTCAAAATATCAGGGAGGGCTACTATTAAAATGAGGCCATTATTTCAAGATATACGGTAATTGAACTTTCTTTGTTGGCAAAACAGACTCAAAAAATTTTTTTCTGTGTGTGTAACTGTACACTCTTAATTTTAAAATGTACTCTAGTTAGTAGTCTATACGGTACTATCCATCATTTAAATATTTATTTTTGTGCATAAAAGCGCCTCCAACTACCCTACTGGCAGGTTTGTTACAACAACTTTTAGATTTATTAATGTGGCCATTCTAATGTTGTTACTGGCATAAAAACTCACTAGCTATAAATACGGCCCTTTTTTTAACTACACAGTACATAAGACCACCTGAAAAAAATGAGTAGTAGTAAAGTAGACAATTGCTAAATACCCTTATAAAGTAAAGCCCAACAACATTCATTTATAATATACAGCCTTATCAACTCATTAGCGAGGTATAATGGCCCGAATGTAAAATGTATGCACTAAAATGAATTGCTAAGAAACTCTATCTGTCTACATCCGGTTCTCCACCACATGCTCACACGATACCACCACATTAAGACTAAAACATATACACAACACAACACTCAATATATGTTATGTACTACCTATATACCTACCAAATTTTATTACAAAACTCAAATTGCCAGCTTAAAAATATTTTATATTACAAGTTCAAGTTAAACTTGTACACACGTAACTAATGGGAAAAATATTTTTTTAATAGGGCTAGAGGCTTTTTCTTTTATTATTATAATTATAAAAATAAATTTTCATACTTTGTATTGATTTTAGCAGTGGCGGCCGCCATACAAAAATATAAATTACACGAGTTACTTATATAGTACAGACTACAGATATATTAATATTAAAAGTATGACGGTAACAAATTCTTGTTTAAGTATATAAGAAAGTAAACGAGGCAAGATAATGACGTGAATCAAAGTCATATCTTTAACATCGTCTCATTAACTTCTTCTCTAAAGAATACTGGTAGTCAAGACCTTTAATTATTAGTCATCATATTTTAGATTGAAAGACGGATCAGGTACAACCTCATAGCGTTAACGATGTCTATGTTTTTTTGTGTTATTGCCGTCGTGGGTTTTTTATTTTGGGTCGTTGTTGTGACTCTTGCTTCCTCCAACTTTAGCATTTAGTTAATTTTTATTCACATTGAGTATTTTCTTATCAAACTCTCTCATACCTGCCCTCCCAAAATTCAACATTTTTAGACTAAGGTAATATATACGTACACAGTATCACCCATTAGTTTTGCTTTGTTGCTCACTATAAAGGTTAAGGGGGAAGGTAGAACATGAAATAGGTAGTTAAGTTTATAGTTGATAGATCCATGAGCTGCTCTCCTTTATATCATTTTTCTCTCAACTTGTCAAACTCTTTGAGGAACTCTGGAGCAGAACCCCATTGCTGCAGGGTTCTCTTTATAAAATATAAAAAATAGTGTGAGATACTTACTAAACTATACATAGAAAACCTCGTTGTTAGCTTGGCTATCTTGCAATGCCGCCCTTGATCATTATTCATATAATAACCAGTTGTTTTATGACTAAACAGGATTGAATTAAATTTACAGTGTTGATACTCTATGATTAAAATTTATATTATAGTCCACACACACACAAGCTACTCACACTAACTATAAGGAGGGGGGACGCTCAAGCATCCGAAGCATATTTTTTAATGACTGTGACGTTCCTCTCTCATTTCTACACACAACAAAAACTAAACAAAAATAAAACAAATTCTTAATTCTACATATGTTACAAAATGTAAAGGGAAAGTCAGGGATAATGAGAGAGAAAAGACTTTTGTATTTTTTAAAAAAATATAATAATCTGTATTATTAAAACATCTTTATCTCAATTTTTATTTTATTTTTTTCTCATCTTCAACACTATATCACAAAAACATCTTATTAATAAGTATATCATCACATTTCATCACGTAAAAAATAATTTTGAAAAAAATATTTATTCTTTAAAAATTTATGCCGTGGAACTATAAAAAAAAATTTTAATTTATTTTATCAACATTTGTGGTAAAGTTTAATACAGATACGCGTATGACTATATATATATATAGAGCTCATCTTTTTTTCAAGCGGCATTTACTTTGAGGTTATCTTCTTCTAGTGTTGTCTTTTTTTTGCGGTTGGTTAGACTAGACTATAAACCATTGTCTGTCAGAAAATATGTGGTACGTGGTTGTGACTTAAAAAAATCTCTTTGTTAAAAATAAAATAGAATTGACGACCACATAAGAACTTTAACTATATACACACACACAGTCAGAATGACAAACTATTAATGTTAATGTAACCTGCATTAAAATGATATGGTCAATCTCATATATTTTGAGAAAAGGTTAAACATTTTTAAAAAAAGGCATAAATTGGTAATTAATAAGAGTAAAAAAAGCTGGCTATTCATTTAAATATAATATATAATATATTACAATTTGTGTAAAGAAATAATTCATTCATTAATTCCTATATAAATAACACTGTAAGCCGTAGAAGGGATGATCTTAACAAAACACTGTGAAGGATTAGAGAGAGAGAGTCTGTGTCTGTATGATGAAAATGGTTGAGAGAAGAGTTAAATTTAAATTTATCTCCCCCTTCTTTTCTAGCCCAAACAATCAAAACTCTTAAATTGTATTCTTATTCAGATTCATGACCACAATTTATTCATGTTGGGACGACGATATATATATAAATCTCCTATTAATACTTTTAACTAACGATAAAAGAACAAAACTACAGATAAAATATATAGGTAAAATATACACTTATACACGTATGGCTATTTATGTAATAACAATTTACAATTGTACTCTATTCCTTCATATTACCTCTTAACTATAAAAAAAATATTATTATATTCTCACACTTGTGTGGTGGAACTCATCTGTATATTTACCATTGTAGTAAAAACTGAACTTTATTATATATATATATATATACATAAATGTAGTTTAGTTGACTGGCTATACATTACAAAAAAAGATACGGAGTAATTGACAGGTAATTGTCAATCCTTTCGTTTTCTTAATTATTTAACTTATTTGTGCAAAAAAAATGTTGTAATATTTATCAAAACACACAAGTTTACATTGCCAAGCCATGCAGAATATAAGTTTAGTACAGTTTTAACTATAATTAAATAAATGAATTTATTTATAAAAACACCAAAGCTACTAGTATCATTATACCACAAATCGGAGTCTCAATTTTATGACTGCGGGGTTTAATTTACTACGGAGAGAGTGAGACGAGTAAAGTTGTTTTTTTTTAAAATCTACATTAACTTTACTTCAATTAAAGTTTGTGTTGTATTGTACTGTGTATCCTTACCTTGTTATGTATTTGTATAAGTTTAAATATTGTTATTCTACTTATGTTAATTATATTTAAAAAAAAGAAAGAGTAAAAACAATTATGTGGATGGATGCGGAAAAATGTAATTATAAAGAAAAATGTGATTTGTGAGTGTACATACTATATTTAATTATTTAAGTAATTGTTATTTAAGTTAAGAGAGTTAGAGTGAGCGGTATAGAGTCAAAGACAAAATAAAAATATTTGTTTTAAAAAAATAGAAAAAGAATATAAATTATCAAAAAAAATACTGGGAATCTGAATTTTGCGTGTGTGTGTGTGTACGCATTTGTCTATGTTTGTGTGTATGAATTTTATAATTAATTTAATTATTATATTGTTACGATTCTCTTGTTGCTGGTCATTGCATTACTAAGTTTAGCTTAACACTAACTGCAAATAATTTTACAAAAATGGAGCACAATTTAATTTATGTTTGTCTGTCTACAAAATAATTCTCCCTTAAATTCACTAGTAAAATAAATTAACTAAAGAGGATTTCTCCACATCAATATTTTAAATCATTAATTGAATGTACTCAGGTGTGTTGGGCTGAAAAAAATTATTTTAGGGCTGGGTATGCCCTGTGAGAAAACATTGTGAAGGAACAACTAGAATCTTAGACAAAAAAAACAACAGTTTTGAGAAAAAGTACCTTAAAAGATGTTAGAGAAGAAAGGGAAGATTCTTCAAGACAGTAAAAAATAGGAGTGAACGAGTTTGGTTTAGACTCCGCCCTAAATACCCTTTAGAATTTTCAACAGACCACTGATTTGTTCCTATTGTATCCCTTCTCTGGCTATAAAATATCACAAAATATTCACAACCAAAAAGTCAAGTGAATTTTTATTCCTTTTATTAATTTTACAGCCACAAGTACACAATTAATTTTTTTACATGTCATCACCCAGTCTCTAAAAATAATTGTCCTGGTTAAAAAATCGTTAGAAATATTTAAATTCTGAGACAAAAAATAATGGAATATGGGTTTTATTTATTTGTACTGTATGTAGAGACAAAAAGCACTCATTATTTTTTAGAAAAAATGGTTTCCAATGAAAAAAAGATTTAATTTATATAATTGTGACAAATTAATATTTAGACAAAAAAATAGATTGCGTAGAGTTAGTTACACTTAATCCTCTCTCCTTCGTTGTAATATAAATTAAATAATAAACGGGATGTTAATGACTGTACCATTACTTTGCAAAGTATAATTTAATTGTTTTAGAATTTTTAAGAAAAAAAACAAACAAATCCTCGTGTAATATTGTTTATCCAAGTGAAGACTATGAAAAAATGTAATTATCATGCAAAAGAACAAAAAAAAGCTTGAATTAAAATTCGCATTAAGAAAGTACACATCTCTTGTGGGTAAATTGTCTCTCTTTATTTTATTTTGATGGGCATATTAAAGTGCATTATTTATTTAACTCATTATTTTTTCCATACTTTAAAACCATCCAAAAATGCACACTCTGTATAAAGTACTTACACTTACATTTTTTATAATAAAAAAAGATCAAAGAAAATGTTCATAATTGTATGACAAAATAAAGCTGGCATTCATAAGAATAAAAAGACGGGGGATTTTTTTCCCTCCATCAAATCCCATATAATAAAAGCATGTCAAAAGGGAAGAATAGACATAAAGAAGCTTTTGCAAAGTTAATTTTTTTTTGCAAAAGTAAATTGAGTGTGACTTTAGTGACAAAGTTGAGACTGGAAGAGGATGGCAATGGCAGGAAGGTAAATCCATTTGTCTTGTGGCTATCAAATGGCTCATTTCAAGTTTTAGTATGGAACTATCTATATATACATATATGTATCGTTGGCTTTTCCTAAGAATGGCATGCGTCTCCTGTCTCTTCGTTCTACTATACAAAAGAGCCCTTTTCATGTCTCCTTTACAAGTTTCCAAGGACGACCTACCAAGAGGGAATCTCCTCCAAGAAAAAAAAGTATAGGTGTCTAATGACACTCATTTGAAATACTTGTAGGTACCTTTGGTATATACTTAATTCCCAAAATTCTATACTTTCCCCCATCATAAACTACCATCGGATTGATAACGTGTAGAAGAAGAGAGAAAAAAATACTATATATAATTTTAGACATGATACCATATAAAAAAAAGTTTGTGTGTTCTTTTTGAAATGATTGCATTGCGTGGAGGAAAAGAAGAATCATTTCAGAGGAAATGGTTAGAATGTCACATTGTGATATGTCATATTAAGGTTGGTAGAACATGTCAAGAGTGGTGTCAGAGAGAGAGAAAGAGAGAGGAAAGATGATGATGCCAATATGAAGTTAAGGATGAGACATAAATGAGATAATGTTTAGTAGTTAGGAAAGTCTGACTAGAACATGTCACAGCGTTTTCTCTGCCTAACTGTGCTATAACATATACAAAAGTATATATGATGTATTATATATAGAAAAACATGTGAAAGGGTTGTCTCTAGGTTGAATGCGGGGAATTCGGACCAGCCACAAGTCTTTCTCCATTTTTTGGTGTGTATAAAAGAAAAATACAAGATATGAGTAGTTGGTGAGTCAAGTGAGCGAGATGGATAAAAATGTGCCCTGAGTCTTGATCACATGAAGAGTACATGTGGTTTATATATATTTTCGTGTAAATGAATGAGTTGAGTGTGTGTGTGTGTGTGTTTAGTAGAAGATGAGGAGATGAGTTTTATGGAATGAATGGCCTTTGTGAGTGTGTGTAATGTGTAAGTAGACACTAGGCAATGGGAGTTACGGACGCCACTGCGAAAAGGACACTGTCATTTTTTTTCTTCTCTTTCTTTATTCTCCAAGGGAATTTACGGTCGAGCATGATTAGAGGAGACACGGTTCCTTTGCTTAGGAAAACTTGAGAGAAATAAATATAGATTAAAGAATGCATTTCGTTGTTAACTTCACATAAATTAACAAGGATAGATTAACATGATGTGGAAAAAGGGTCCCGCAAATGTTTTCGTTGGCTCGTCGAGAAGTCGCACATTCGCTCAAGCGCAACCAATTTCCTTCTCCACAAGACAAAATACTTCTTTGAAACGATGCGACTTTTTAAACTTGACTTTTTTTTCTCAATGTACTAAAGTATCTCTAACATTATGAGCTCAAGTTCCTTTACTATCAAAAACTTGTGCTACACACACACACACACAAGAAATATACAATGCGTGTGTTGCAATTACCATACACGTCAAAATCCTACTCTCCAGTCTCAAATCTTTACAAAAAGAAGGCAGACAGTAAGAGTCTTCTCTTTTCAACGAAAACCACACAAGATCTTTTCATTTCATCTCTCTCTCGTGTACATATAATATTAAACTTGTGGTTTTTTTTGTGTGTTTCATCTAAACTTTAGTGGAACCTCCTACCTTATCATCACCATAGTCACAACTCTACAGTGTACAACCATGCGACAACCTCCAAGATGAGAATGTTACTATAGTGACATTATCTCTGTAGTCATTTTAACCAAAAGGCAGATATTCTACTCGTTGTCATTTTAACTTTATCTCCATCGCACCCTCCTGTGTGTCTCTACATACTTTTGACAATTTGGGATTGAAATTACTATTGAGTTTTGCTACTTTACTTTTTTCTCCCTTCATTGACTCTCTCACTGTCTGTACAAGTCAAAAAAAGAATGATTCTTTTTGTATTCTTTTTTTTGGGGGGAGTTAAAAAGACAAAGTATGTACATATGTATGGTATAATGAATTTACACACCAAAGTGTACCTCAGGATGATGATGATGATTCTTAATTTGCCTTCCCTTCACGTTCATTCCCCACTAACTAATGACTTATCCATGATGAACTCACCTGGCAGCACCACAAGAAGTCATCTCACCCATCAGATTTCACGTCTCTACCCATCCATCGCCCTCCCTTCCTCTCTCGACTCTCAACTCGAGACTTTTATTACTTCCATTCATTTACTTTTACTTTCGTTCCCCAAAAAAAACTAACCGAGTCTCAAATGGTAACTCTTATATGTACTGTAGTACGAGTACAAGTAAAATGAAAATGGTTGGCAGTTGATACTAAAATTATCACTGTATTTGTAATTTTTTTTTTTGAGGATGGAGAGGACCTCCCTCTCTACTCTATTACTCCTTGGCAAATGTCAACGACTTCCTTTCCACACCAACAAGAAGAAAAAGGGCCTTGCAATAACATTTACATATCTCAATTTAGTCAACATATTATTCTTGCATATAAAAAAAATAAAAGATACTTGACAACGCCTTCACTGAATGCAATGTCAAAGGAGTTGCTCTCCGCTCATGCGACTCATCTCTCTCTCTTCTTTTCTATTTTCAGGCAGACCAAAATTGCAGTTGCTCTTCTGTCAAATTAAAATTAAACGCTATTGCCCTTTTTTTTACTTTACAAGCTTTGATATTCTATTCACACCATGAATTTTGTCGTGATCTTCTTCTTCTCCTCATTCTCAAGAGTAAAGAGATTGAAAAATGTAAAATAAAATTGTCATTTCTACATCTCTCTCTTCTTCTTCTTCTTGTCAATGACATTTAGTTAGTGAAAGCATATGCACAATTTAAACTGTAGGGAATTTTAATTTGAGAAAGAGAGGGGCCTCAATTTAAAAGTAGCATCAATTCAATTGAGAAAACAATTAATCTTTTTTTGTCTTTATTCTAGCCTTGAAAATAAAAATGTTCTTTTGGGAAACGGTCCAGAATTCATTCAAAGGAATTTAGCATGTAATATTAGTCTACCTTTCACGTGGAGAGAAAAATATTTTGGTGGCTATGGCGGTGAGAAGAAAGACATCGTGGTCAGTAGTAAGTGTTTGGCGGCGATTTAAAAATGTGATCATAATTTTAAGTCTAATGGATTCCATGATAGGATCACGAACCACAAAAATAATTCTTCAATTCCGCCTTGTGCTCTTATGCAAATGCCCCGTACTATTATTTAAGTTGTGCTCACTCGTAATACAAGTAAAAATATTTTAGTGGGACGTTCAGAGTAGAGTTGAGGGTGATGGGAAAATGTGGGATTGACTTGTTCTTCTCCTCCCAAAAAAAAATCTTAGCCTTATTTACAAAGTCAAAATGTATAAATATTATGTATCCCTTACTTGGTCTCTTCCAATATATTTTCATGTAATAAACTACAAAAAAATATTATTACTCTTATTCAATTCTCCCTCTCTCTCTATAGTGTATGTACACGTAATAACTGTAATATAATACTTTAGTATAATTTGATGGGAAATAGAAAATTGTAATGTAAAAATATAAGAGAGAGAAATATAAAATATACCTAGTAGAGTACCATGTACTCGTACTTGTGTATTAGTCAAGGAATTACATAGAGAAAATTGATTGGTGTCGGCATGCCGAAGTAAATAAATGTATTGAATTTTTACATGTTTAAAATTTTCATAAAGAAGCCTACAAGAAAATGTGTCGAGTTAAGGAGGAGGAGAAGGATGTATCAGAGAATTTTTATAGTGTAATATATATACGTATATTTGAGAGGTTTCAAAAAGACTTGAGATTTAGGTTTGGATAAGTCAGTGCATGTTTTGGATAAATTAACTCATCGATGTAAGTACCGTCGTCTATTTGGCAGAGAAATTATAATGATATGTATTTGGAAGGGGCGGGTACATTTTGCATAAAATTTTCCAACGCAAATTTTAGTATTTTCCCCCTCACCCTCCCCTCCTCTTGAGAATCCTCTTTCTCCTTCTTCAAAAGAAGAATCTTCCTCGTCTCCATGGTCGTCGGTAATGGTAAACGGTTGTAATACATAACAGAGAGAGGGAGGGGAGGGGGGGGGGGGTATAAGATGTGAGTTTGTATAGTATTATATATGATGTGAAGGTGTTGGTGTTGAGGTTAAGAAAGATACAACAGGTTTTTTTTGTGTGTTGTGAGACTTGATCGCTCTGCATGCACGCCGAGACTATTGTTGTGTGTGGCCCTTATAGAGATGTAGAGTGTGGGGAGGATAAGGGGTAGAAAAAACTGGTGTTTGAGCCCTTTTCCATGTGTGACGCGGCTTCAGAAGCTCTAAGTCGGCTTGCTTTTCCCTGTAATTACCTCTAATCATTTCTCTTGCACAAAGGAAAGCCGATATATATACATTAAAAATTCAACCGTCTTTGAAAAATTTGTGATCTTTTTTCTATCACTTTACTCTCTCTCTCTCTCAAACTCACACACACTCTCATTCTTATAATATTCTTTAACTCTCATGATGCTCACTCGCTCGTTCACAATCTCAATTCTTTTTTGTACCACAATGAAGGGCTACACTTTATATATTTATGTACTGTTGTGTTGGGAGTACTCTAAGGCTAGAGAAGAGAGAAAACAAGAAAAATTTTAAGTTTTGTTATTGTAACCATGCTCCCCTCTTTACATGTATGGTTGTACATATGACATGGTTACATATTATCATACTTGATCATCCTACTCTTTAGGATAAGTCTAATTCTTACACGTTTCTTCATTCCTCCTTTCATCTTCCTTGCTCTTTCTTGTTGTCTTGTATCTTCTCTTAATTCTGCAGAAAAGTACAACAATCTCCATTGAATATTTTGGATGTGATACCTTCCATACATCTTCCATATAAATGGCTTGCACCCTCTTGAAAAATTCTTGACAAGTATGGACATAAGGAACGAGATACATCACAATAAGAAATAAAACAAGTCTATAAATAATACTTAAATTCTACACTTATGTATCATCCCTTTCCCTTACATGTGTACACGAGAACAGGAACACAATAGGGGGAAATCATTAGGATCAGTAATGTGCATATTTATCCTTTCTCTCTCTCATTTTTACCGCTGTCCTCTCCCGTCTTCATGATATGTACAAAGTTACCTAAAAATGTTGGGATATATTATAGAAAAATTTTAAAAAAAAAGATTTTTTGAAACGTCAAGGAAGTTTCAGTTTGAGTAGAATCAGAACCAGAAGGCATATACTTTTTATATTTATGTATGGGATATGTAGTTAGAGATAGGTACGAGGCATGTTGAGAGAGAGAGAGTTCTCGCATAGTTGTGATCTAATGGCAAGAAAATAACTCAGTTGGTCCATGAAAACGTAAAAACGCCGACATCTTTGCCTCACTCCACTTACTCTGAGTCTCCGGTTCTATTAAAATATCTTCCTCTCCTGCCTGCCTCTACTTCATCTCTCTCTCTCTCTCTTGATAGTGTGAAGGAAGATTGTAACTATACTGGCACTTGATGGTTAATACTTGTGTTTATGTAGTCGACTGTCTAATGCTAAAGAGTCAAATGTGGAGACTGACTGCTGTAGACATTCTTGTCATTTATTTATCTGATATATCCTCATCCTCACTTTCGTCGACTCAAATGCCTTTCTCCCTCTCTCTCTCTCCCTCTTGTGTTTGAGGAGTTGAAGTTGTTATAAAAAATAGTCATGAGAAACTCCCCATGTCATCTCGCCTAAATTGCAATTAAGTAGTGTCACTATATAGACAGCTGTAATGTACATACGGATATAGAGCAAGACTACACTACGACGTTTTCAAGTTATGAATTATGACATAATCATAGAAAATTACTAGTTGATAATATTTTGACCAGAATTTTTTTTATTTTACATGTACTTTGAATTTTTGATTTTTGACTCTTGTCACTTTTTCATCTTAATTGAGAATATTTTGCATATATTTTTTTTGTGTCGGTGCATTCAATGCAACCAATCATTCTGTCAATTTCCTGTTTGTCAAGTAAACTGAATTGAATTTTTTTAAAATAAAATAACAAGTCTAGGAATGAATCACTATAGATCCAGTTCTGCAGATTACGGATCTCTCTCTCTCTCTCTTTTGCTCTGTGGTACAGAAGCAGCTTCTGTTTTTATATTTGATGCTCTCTTCCTCATTTCAAGCATGAACAATACCTAATACACGCCTTGACAATAAACCATAGTAAAAGTTTTTAAAATGTAAAAAAAATGTTGGTAAGGTTCTTTGTAGTTTATTCTAAGGGATGGTCATGTACATTTGTCAAGAGTTTAAAGTTTAAGAGAGATGTATCTGTAGGTAGTGTAGGTACATAGTTTTAGTTACATGAGACTGAAATAAGATGCATGTTGACTAAATCTCGACATGATCTTGTTCCCTTGTCTTGTGTGTGTTCATGTTGACTCGTTGTCTTGTCTTCACATTGACTTGATGTCTTCTCTATCTTTTTTTCTCCTTCTTCTTTGTGTCCACACCAGACTGGTTTTTGGTTTCCTCACTGATCTCTGTCTCTCTCTCTCTTCTTCCTCTCGTCGTTGTCATCGTCAACTTTTCGGCTCTGTTTACTGATACGTGTACAACCCCCATGTGCTATAATCATAGCATCTCTCTCTCTTTGTGTATCTGTAAATAGTCTGTATGTGTGCTGTAGGCCCCTTAGTTGTTCGCCTCAATGCTTCCTTACTAAGTGAGTCACTTGAAGAGACATGGGATGATATATTGTTCATGTCACCAATTCCATCTTTAATGAGTCACTTCCACCGTCCCTGTAATTCCTCCTTTAAACTTTTTCCAACGCCGTCTTCTTCCTTCCTGTTTTCTCTACTCCACACAATTTAGTGAAGGTGGTTACAGCGAGACTCTTGTTGTACACGAATCCCTTGTTTTACAAAAAAAAATACATTTTTTTCTGCAACTAATAACAATGTCACTCTCCCCTATACTTATACATGAAAATACTCCATAAAATTTTTTTTGTAACAAAAAGAGTACTGGGATTTTTATAAATTTTATTTAAACTCATAAGAAACACAAATAAAATTATTTTTTATAAATTCTACACTGACTAAAACTTTGAAATATTTGTACAGAGGACACAGAATAGTTATGATGGGGAAAGAATGTCTATAATTTACATTAATTTTTTTTGCAGACTGTGCACTCGTGGTGAATAGTCATGTGTAGGCATTACACTGGAAAAAAGTACATGGATGCTTTACTTCCAATTTTTGTTGTGTGTTATTTTCAGACCAAGAGAGAGAGAGTCAAAGTGAATAAGAGTGGGGAAAAAATCCCATTCATTCATTACATTTAAGATTAGTAGACTCGTATTATCATTATCATAGACTAGAATCATTCCATCCATCTTTCTTCTCCTCTTGACAATGAATGCCGCCTCATACATACACAGCCAAGTTCCATGTCTCCTCCATACTATTTAATATTACTTACATAACAGCAAAGTAACACACACACACATGGCAGAGCCTACCCTCTCCATAGTAATGCTCATCAAGGAAATATTCTTCCAACTACTTTTGTACATCATTGGAGAGAGAGAGAGTACAAGTAAAGTAAGGAGCATCCTGTATTTACTGTCATTCATTTCGGCGCAACTTGTTCAGTGTGCACAAAATTCTCTCTTGTCTCCCATTCCCAAGTACATTATGCTTAAAAGCTTTTCAATACTTTTCTCTTTATTATTACATTATTATTATTATGTGTTCGGCTCCTTAAATCATAAAGTGTCTACCAGCTACCCACTACCGTAAGAACACTTAGCAACACAAAACTTGTACTATATTACATAATTCTTCATTTTAAAAAAGGATTCTTGATTATCATAAACCTGGAAAAGAGGAGGAGGGGGGTACGGCGGAATGTTAATCGTTCTTTTGGAATTTAAAATTCATTGAATTCATTCCAAAACAATTGTTATGCTTCTTATATTAAATCCAACAGATAATGTAAATTAAGTACACGATTTTAATTTTTTTGACTCCATCATGTACACTATGTATATTTGTATATGTGACATAGAAGTTCTATGATAGAACTAACCTACACCCACGGCCACTGACAAAATAGTTAAAGAAAAATAAGACCATTTTTGCTGATTATTGTCAAGTCAAACACCAAATGTGAGAGGTGATGATGGGGCGTTGGTTGAAAAAATAAAGTGTCGACTACTCTCTTTGAGAGCCATGCTGAGATACATGAAAAAAAATGTCATTGTGCTTCTCCCTCAAAAAATGTTCATTGTTGTCAAGCAAGACAGTTGAAATTTTTTTGAACAAGTTATTCAATTGAGTGCACAAACAGACAGGGGGTATTGTTCAATTCACACTCGGGCTGTGTACTGGATTATTGTCACACACACCCAACTACACAGACACACAAGCACAGGTTTCTCATGAAGCGGTCAGCTGTGAGAAAAAGATATGGGGTTCGATTTCAATTTGTAAAAGATTGTAGTGAGTAGTGAATACACGATAAGTGGATAGGTTGACAGGTTCAAATTGGCTGGGTCTCTCTCTCTCTTTGCGCCTTGTCATGTTTTTCACTATTAGCCATTAGAATTACCTGTACTCTACAGATATTTTATTATATGTATAATTAAGTCTACATTCTACCCATTTTCTTGGTTTTGGGGTAAAACCATGGTCCAGTGCACTCTCATTCTCACTCTACTTGTTTACCTGTAATCAAAAGTGTCAATTTCCTTCCATGTCCGAGACTCCCTCTCAATTTTTATTATTTCTCCCAGCTCTATTTTACCAAGAAAAGCTCGAGTCATTAAAAAAGATAAATTGACAATAATTGTGAATTTTTAACAAAAACATTGACCCAAGAGAGAAAAAGATGGAGATTAATTTGGTCTAAAGAGAACAAATAAAGTAGTTGGAGACTGAGTCATGGTCCAGAGAAGAGGGGGGGGGGGAGATATAAAAAAAATTGTATCTGGTTCCTCCAGTTATTAATTATTTTAGACAAAAGTAGGCATTTATATATAGCTCTTTGAAAGACCTTTCATCCTCTGGAGAGAGAGAGAGAAATGGATTGACTTCTTAAGGGGACGGGAGGATGAGAACAGGTGCGGTTGTGTGAGAGGGTTGTTTTTGTCGGCATACTTTTTTCTCAAAGAGGTTTGAGGTGCGAATGTTGTTAGAAGTGTAATCACGCACTGATGTGTCTTTTTTCTCCTTTTTTTCTTAACCGCCCGCCTCCCCACTTTCAAGATCTTTCATTCTCAACAAGTACCTCAACAAGAGAGATAGAACAGGAGGGGGAGGGGAGAATTAGTCGATTCTCAAATCAATACTAAAGAGATCAGATCAGATCGGCAATTGCTGTCAAAACCACACTCTATTCTTTACCCCATCAAATACTCATGTGATGTCGGATGTGTGTGTATACTTTAATCTCATCGCTTGTCTTTTTCTCTTACTATTTTTATCCAAAAAAAATTCTTTATTCTTTTGCAGTTTATTGAAACACAAAATCATGCATCACCTCGGTACCTCTACTCGCTCACTATTCAAGTCACTTTTTTTGTTGGCTATTAATCCACAGTAAATGCCACGGAGTGACTTGAGTGTAAGTGATTATTTGAAAGATTTTCAACTAAAATTTAAAATTTCATCATTGCCCATGTGTGAAAAGGAGTAGAGAGAGAGAGAGAGGCAATTTTAACAAAGAAAAGAGGAAGAAAAAAAAAGTTTGAAGGGCAGTTGCTAAAACATTTTGCTGGTAAATGGCACGTCGTGTCATCCTCTATAGTGTTAAATGATTCAACATGCTAATATCAGTATTCAACATATACAATAGACCTTACGTAAGAAGAGTTTTTACCATTTAGCTAAATACTTTACAATTTAAGTACACAAAAAAAAGTTTGACAAGAAATTCACAAGCTGTGAGTTTTAAAATTTTGAGCTAAAGAGCTTCTTCCGTTTTTTTCATTGTCTAAAATGCTCTGTATTTTTTTTTATGTTGAGACAATGCCCTCCTTCAAAAGGCCACTAGTCAAAGATTGGTGTGGACGAAAAAGGAGAAGACAATTGGCCATCTATAATGTGGTATCCATGAGAAAATCTTAACTTTTCACATGACCGTCCCTATTCTACTTTTATCAACAATGCACTTTTTTGTCTTGACCACATCAAAAAGAAGAATCTTGAAAGAATACTTAGTCAAAAAATTATCTAACAATGATTAAATCACACATGCCTGTCTCTCTCAAGTCTCATGTACAAGTACACGATAAGAGAGAGAGAGTTAAAAATCTTGGCTCAAAATCTACATTTTTATTCCATGATAATCTTGGCGTCGCTTCGATTACCATGATACTCAACGCTCAACCATTTTTGAGAGAGAAAATGGAGGAAATGTGGAATCATTAATTATACACACAATTTCACAAAATAATTAATATATTCGCACAACTATTAGCATTATCAAGACTATTATCTCTCTTCCCTCTCATTTTAGAAGCCTGTAATTAAAATGTTGAGGTAATTCTTTTCTTCAATTTAATTTTTTTTAACTTAAATTGAAAATCTGTGAAAAATTTAACAATGGCTGTCAACATTTCAAGCCACTCGTTCTGGTTTCTGATTAGCCTGTCCTTATTGACGTTGTTGGTTTGATGGAGTGAGATTATAATAAATACAAAATAAAACTATAGTTAACTTAAGTAGAATAGGCTTTGAGGCTTTGAGTCAGACAAAAAAACAAGTCTCTTTTATACTAATTACAGTTGTCAACTTCATTTTACTAATTATTTTCTTTTTATTAAATGTAAATTAAAGCTGCATTGCCAAAAAAGTTACACTTGTCATTGTAATATTTAATTTTTAATTCAATAAATTATAAATAATTTTTAACTAATTTTACAAAAAGATAAGAAAGTCAAATAAATAATAAAAAGAAATTCAACAAATATTGCTAATGAATGTGTAACTTTTTTATAACATGAAAAAAAATCACTTTGGCACATTTGCACAATAAAAAAAAGAAAAATGGCCATGACAATGAGAGGGAGAGAGGAGTGGGGGGGATTAAAAAAATTGGGGAGGGATGATAAAAGAAATGACATAAAAATGAAAAGGAAAATGTGGCGGCAAGCTCTGTCTCTTTATCTCGTCTCAATTGAGTTGACGATGAAAAGCTGATGACTAAAGAGAAAAGGAGACCACATGAAGGAGAAGGAAGAGAGGAGGGGAGGGAGGAGAGGGGGGGGACGAGTGGAATAATGAGGTGGGAGAGGTACAATTAGTCTTGAATTCCTAGATTGAAATTCCAAATGGAAAAAAATCTGTGAAAACCAACTAAAGAGAAAGAGAGCCGCGCTCTATTGTGCAGGTAAGACAATAACGGCGTTTATATGTGTACAAGAAGAAGAAGGAAGAGAGTCTGAATTACATTTATCCTTTTCGTATTAGTACCAGAGTAGGAGGTGGTAGTAGTGGTAGTTAGCATTATATTTTCTACATAATCATCTGACAACTATATACCTACACACACACACAATCTCTCTCTCTTGTATGGGAGTAGGTACGGGGAAAAAAATGAAGAAATAGAATACAAGAATGGAGTAGCTGACATATTGATGTACATACAAGTTACAAGTATGGAGTGCAATTTACTCATGATTTTTTCCTATAATGTATTGTTATAGAGAAGCTTGAGTGCGTCGGCTTGGTAACTAACGTCTACAGCCCACATCTTTACAAGAGTGCACCCAAGCTTAAAGGGTAAGAGACTGAAACAAGTAGATGATACAAAATACAACGAGAGAGAGAGAGAGAGAAGAATGCACCGCTAAATCTTTAATCGTAATTGAGTGAACAGAGTAGAGTATCTCTTTATGTGTATATCTCTTAAGAATACTAAACTTTACATACGAGAGTACAACTCTGATTTTTTACCGGCATTAACTTTCCATCATCTTCTCCTCCACATCTTCATTCATTTGTAATGGGAGGAGCAGTAGTATAGGTACAGTGTACAGTGTATGGAATCTAATGTAGAAATTACACATCCCATGTTACTAAAAAAATTCTTCCTTGGCTCCAAGTCTAACATTTAGGGTTCACTGTGTTTGATTTGTCCAACTTGAAATTTAAATGGACATTATCTCGTGTCTTTTGTGTGTACAGAGTATGTCAACGTATTTTTTTTTTCTCTTAGTCATGATCCATCCATTTCATTCATTGGTGCAAACGTTTTTTAGAGAACAGATTTAATCTTGTAGGGCTATGACTATGAAATAGTATTTATGTTATAGAAGCTGGAATTTTTGTTGTCGCCATCGTGAGCATTTTTTAAAAAATGTTTCATATAAATTTTATTGTCTAGTTGTGGTCTGAGGAATTTCTTCGTGTAGGTGTATGAACATTTGAAGAATTGTTATTTCTACAGGTGAAATTTTAGACTGGACTCTACAATTATGATATTCTTTACATGGTACTTCACATTTAAAAATTTAACTGGTCTTCTCTTCATTATGTACAGGTGGCGAGATTTAAATAAAAATTATTTAAAAATTATTTTCTTTATTTTGTATTTGTAGCATTTCCAGAACAAAATTTGAAATGGGATTGTATTAAATTAATTTGAAATGTGTATCAATAAATTTAAATATGTAAAAAAATATTTAATTCCAATTATTTTTATACTAAAAGCAAAGCCTAAATTATGTATCATTAATTAGAGTAAAAAAAAAAGTTGGAATGAATCAACAAGTGATTTGAAATAACATGTTAATAATATGTAATTTTATTAAACAGATAAATAATTTAGTGAGACTAGACAGGAGAATAAATAAAAAGAAATGAAATAAAAAAGATATGGGGCGCCATGGCCATGGCTTGTAAAAGTGAGAATAGTTGCCAAAATATTAGAGATATTAATTCAATAGAAATAAATTATTGAGTGAGATTCGATTGGGATTGGGAAGAGGAGGAGGGGGAGGAGGGGGGATGTCAAAAAATTGTAGTTGTAAAGGTGTGAAAGAATGTGGACCAAGTTGAAGCTATTTGATTATTTCTCACAACATGCTGGAAGCTTCTCTCTTATATCTCTATCTTTTTATGTCTCGGCTGGATTACTAAATGTAGGGATCGACGGGATGAAAATTGCCCCGAGGGTTTTTCTCGGTGAAGAAATTAAAGAGTGAACATCTAAACTTCACGCGTATACCCTCATTTTTTTCTCAATTGATTATACTCAAGCAAGCCGCTTTTCCTTTTCATGTACGCCGGCAAACAATTCTCGGGTGCATTGCTGGCTTGTTCTTCAAAAAAACTTTCATTTCGTTTGCTTACGATTTAGCCCCTACCTTGTTCCCCTCTTGCCGTGCGCACAAAAAAGTTTTTTTTTTCTGTTTTGAATTCTCTTTACACTTGTTCTCTTGGGGTTTGTGGGAGAGGAGCTGGAAAAACTGAATCAAAGAAGCTCTTCCAGTTTTTGAACACCCCTTAGCATGCAAAGACTTGTCTCTCTCTCTCTCTCCTATGCTCATAATGGTATAAACACAGGTGAGAAAATAATAGATATTGCTGTATCTGTACAAGGTAAAGTCAAGATCAAGACCCAAAAACTGGGGCTATAGAGCATAGCTTCAAGTTGTAGGGATTTGGCATGAAAGTTACAAGACTAGAGAGATTCTTATTAAGTTCCTTGTTGTCTGGAAGATGAAGAAGAGGATGAGGGGGGAGGGGGGAAGATTTGAGAAGGTGGAGAGGAATGGAGCAAAAACGAGAATATGATGAAGTTAATTTGAAAGGTTTTTAGAAAAACAAGTTTTAGGGTTTCAGAGCAATTCGGGTTGTGTGAATAACAGGCGTTAAACTCTCTGGGTGGTAGCTCCTCACCCCACAAAAGCTCTATGATATCCATCCCTCCAATACGTCAATAACGTCTGTCTATACACAAATCCTACATCTTCCATTCTTTCTTCTACTTGAACCGTCATCCATTATTATTAGTACACATTTATTATCATGTACTCCGTCTTTTTATCTCATCCACAGCCACAACTAGTTTATGAACTTTGACTTTTATTATATTCATTTATCTTTGATGTTATATTCTCCCCGCTCTCTCTCTCTTCTTCTTCTCTCACCCCTATCTGTATTTACACTGGACACACACCCCTCTCTATATATTATACAAACCATATTTTTTACCATTGGCATATTAACAAATGATCAATCTCATTACTTAACTCAATTCTTTATCTAGTTTCATCAATCATTTCTATATTAATTCAACCGTCTTGTCATTTAAAAATTTTTTTTTCTATTTTATATTTAACAAATTTTATCACCTTCTAAATTTTCTATACTTTGATTTCTTTAAAAATTCTCCAGCTTATTTTACAAACTGTAAATTATTCTATTTATTTTATATTTTACAACCAAAATAATTTTAGTGTTGATTATTACTCGTATTTTCCATAAAATTCATTTCTACAAATTTAACTTGTTTTTTTTCGACTACTTTTTTTTATCACAAAACGTTTTAACTTTTTTTTAACACTCCTTTAGCCTCCATTCTTCACATGCATTTATTATTTACGATTAGTACTTAAATGATGATACAAGAGAAAGAGAGAGCATTTAAAAAAAACTTTTCGGGCTTTTCACGACTCGTTTTTATTGTACTCTTTCCGTCATCGCCTCCTCCATTATTTGACCTTAGGTGGTCAGCTATAATAGACATGTACTTTGCTAATAGATGTAGGAAGCCTATGTGTGAGAGAACACTCCTCCAGGTACTCTATTCTTACAATTTTTGGATATAAAGAGAACTCGATTGCCATACGCTTAAAAAATATAATACACACACACACGGAAAGCAAAAGACCATAAGTTTTTTGACTTTTTTTAACCCACGGCGGTCCATATACTATACAGAACCAAGGCGGTGATATGAGGACTACGTGCAAACTTTTAGAATAAACCGCACGTGAGACATCAATTATTTTCCCCATTTACTGGACAGGTGAGCCTATTTTCACCACATGCCTCGTTAAACCTCTTTTGGTCCTTCTTTGCTACATGGATCCTTCACTCTACTCTACACAAGGCAAAAAAAGTCTTTCAAATGAGCCAAGAGTCATTGAAAAAAAGTTTTTTTGAGCTGAATGGTTTCTCTCTCCTGGCATTTTCATCTGACGTTGGCTCGAAACAAACTCGTTTGGACAAGTTGCATAAAATATTCTCTACATAGTCAAAAATTTGAATTTGACACTCTGCCTTCCTTTTTTCTCTTCAGAAGACTGGGACTGGCTACAGGCATTTAAAAAAAGAGAGAATGGTCTTACTGACATAAAAAAATTAGTGTTAAATATTATTTTTTTGAAAAAAAACATATTTAGTGGACAACAGGAAATACTTGTATCTGTACAGTGTAGTGTAGTTAGCTTGTAGTTTAAAAATTTTTGGAAAAAAAACATGTAGCCAAAAACTCTAAATAATTTCCAGCCGCCTTTATTAGTACAAATATGCTCATGGCTGTTCATGTCCATGTCTATGAAAATTAGAAAAAATAAAAAATCAAATTATTTCTCTCATCCGCTTCAACAACTGAATTTTTTGACTGTATGAAAAAAATGAAGAAGACAACACACACACATTGTTTATACACATTAAACACATGTGTGCCGTTTGTCGGCGGTAGACTGGTTAATATGAGGAGGTTAGAATAATTTTTTATTTTTTATTTTGGGGGAAGGTGTAGAGCGGTGAAGTAGCCTTATGATTTGTTTTTTTTTCATAATTTTCATTCTTTTTATACTACATAATATTATTATTACTCTCATTGTTACATTTATTTTTATGATGGAGACAAGTCAAGGCAGGTACGTGGCTTCTGACTCTTTCTCAAAAATGGAGAATTAAATTTAACTTTATGAGCAATGGGGCTCATTACAAATATTTTTTTCGGTGGCATGGCTCAAGACAATTTTTAGAAAGTTTTACAAAGTGATTCAAATGGGTCTCAAGGTAAATACTGGGGAATTTAAGAATAGAGAGAGAATGTCATTTTTATAACATTTAGAAAACGGAAGACGGAATTCAAGTCAATTTTCTAGTGTGTGGCCCCGAATTATGCCATTTTTTACCTTTTAACTTTGTGGAGCATCTCTAGTCCTACTAAAATTCAATGATGCTTTATTAACTAAAAAATGATTGTGTATGAGTTTTGTAATAATAATACGTATAAAGTTTTGAAAGTAATAATGTTTTTGGGAAAGTTTTTTTGAGTGTGTATTTAGAAGATACACGAGAGTTTTTGTGTACAACTTTTTTTTTCTCCTCTTGGCTCTTCGGCTAGTTAAGTACATGGCGGCTCGTCATAACATAACCCGTCTGTCTACGCATTATGATGATCATTATTACTATTGCTTCTTTTCTTCTCTCTTGATTTTGAATTACCTCTAAGGAAGGTTGTAACTAACACCCGGTTTCTTTTCATCTTGCCTCTTACCTCCTTTCCCTCTCATGTTAGTCCTAATCTTTATTTATTCATATTCTTGCATGTAGGCCACTTTTTTATGTTGGAAAACAACTTGGAGAAATTATAATACAATTTCTCCTTTAATTCCCCTACAAATCAGATTGACCAGTAATAAAACATTTTTGGTGTCTATCAAGTATAGAATTTTTATGAGAATTTTTTAAACTGTTTAAATATTTTACTCTAAAAAATTTGAAGCGCACACGACGACTTGACTGTAAAGAAATGGTGCATAAAGATTTAAAAAGATTTTATTTGAGACACGAGTAGTAAAATTGTCAAGTATATCTGAATATCTGTTAACATAATGTAAAGTAATTGATGCATGGCTAATTCAAAGAAATATTTTTGTCCAAGGAATAAAGACAACAATTCTCGTAATTCTTTGCTTCACATTTGTACAAATGTACAGTGTAGCTACAGTGGAGGTATCAAGGGCTGAAAGTTTAAAATGGTTTTAAATAAAGATATCCAAGAATGACATTTCACCGAGAGTAAAGTTCCGTGTACGCGAGGCATTGTCAATAGGAAGGAGGCGGCAAAAGGTAAAGGTAAAAGTCGTGATGCATTTTCCCGTTGAATAGATAGCAAGAGAGAGAGAGAGAGGCAGGAGTCCCACTTGGCAATCAAGCATAACCTTCTTATACATCTAATAGGATAACAATAGTTAACATTACATGTGGTGTAGAGAACATAATAAATACTCTTATTCACCCAAAAACTCAGCCAAATCATCCACACAACACTACACTATATCATCCATCTGTATCCACTCTCTTATGAGGTTCTCCTCTTCCCACTCCCGATGGGCCACACCGACACTCTCTCAAGACATTTCAACAACCATAAAACACCTTGTGCACCACGACCAAAAAATAGAGGATTTTTTTTCAAAATAAAGTTGCCACTTGCTTCACTTACCATTATAGAATTATATTTTTTTTATAACCTCCACTCTCTCCATTTATACTAGATAAAGAGTACAACATAAAAACTCAAAGATTTTAAGAGAACTTTAACACTTATTACATTTACGCATAAGTTTTCTCTGATTAATACATTTGTCTTCTCATATAATACATACCACTCATTGTTAGTGTATAGCTACAAGCTAGTTAAATTCTTATTGGACAAATAAATACACATGTCCTTGTGTAATGTGTAATACATATTTTCAAAGATGTAATGTATTTCTGCCTGTACAGATAACTTCATCCACAGGGCAGAGGCAGAGAGAGCAACAGCAGGAAGCGAACATAAAAGCAACGAACCAAGTTAAATTGTGAATGGAGAAGGTCGGGAAATCCTTTCATTTATATCATAACTTGACGACTCAATCATGGCACCTTGTCTCTGCATTTTTTTTGTTTCTGTATTGTTCGTTTCATTTCAAACTGTAATGATTTTTTCCGGTCCTTTTTTTTCCTCAACTCACCTGTCAACTTTATGTACATTTTTTTACATCTTCTTTTTCTAACTTTTGATTCTTTGTCTCATAACACACAACACATTTTAACTTGTAAAATTATACTTTTTCATGAATATTATTTTATTGTGTGGGTGGAATAACTACATTTGTCATGTGTGCAAATTATTTTATTTTTTTTGCACATGCAACACTCCCCTCCAATATAATAAAAACATTTTGCCAATTCTTTTGTGTTCCCTCTCTCTCTCTTCTTGTACCCTAGTTCCCATTTTAGTTGAATGACAATGCAAAAAGATATTTCTAACAAATAATTTTTTTTGCCGTCATAACAGTAATCAATTGACTCAATTTTGTGTAAATTATTCTTCAAGTTTCCACAATTTTATAATGCAAAATGAAATACAATTAAACAATCAAATTTGTTTTTAAAAAATGACTACGTATTGTTTCAATGGACAGCAGGTGCCTGGTATTGTTAAAACCATGTATTATGTATATATATATTTTTTTTATTATATACAATTTCTTATTCGTATTGCTACTGAAAAGGGAGTTGGAGAATCCAGATGGAAACTGATTGCTTGGAAAGAAAAAAGAATAGAAAAAAAAAAATGTTCATGATCACAACCCATTTTTTAAACTTTAAAGTAATCTCTGACTCTAACCCTTCATACCATGAGCATGAGATTAAGACGTTGAGGAGGCAAGGATAAATTTAAAAAGGGATTGAGCTCATTAGTCGACAGACGGCAATTTAATTCCATTGGATGGAATTGAATCGAATCTTTTTTTTTATCATAAAAAAATTTGACTACTTATATAAAAATATACACAAAAAAATCAAGAATATAAGAACAATAGTAATATACAAGTATGAGTGTAAGCATCCAGCATCTGCCAAGCGTTTTTACCCCCCCCCCCCGTTTTTTTCTCTTGATAACAAAAGAAGAATAAGAAATGAAATCAGAGCACTAAATATCTGTACGCTACAGATACAGATACAAAAATCTTTTCTGTGGCTCATCAGATGATGATGATTTTCTTTTGCTTCAGCATAATATCCTTTTAAAAAGTAGAAAAATAGGCACATCAACACCGTAAAGAACTTTAATCTAATGTTTCCTTCCAAATTGTAAGGACTAACGATACAACAAAATGAGCATGAAGTAGCAACCTGCCTAATCTCCTCACTCATTTTATTTGACGAGAGACTTGAAGCTCAATCATTTAACAGTTTTTTGTATATAAAATATATACAAACATATGTATTTTGTATTACTAGTTACGTTACATTTACACCTATACGAATTATACATGCAATGGAGAGAGAGGGAATTGAATAGAATGAAGTAGAACATAAAATATAAATCGAATTTTACAATGAACAAGAAAGAAAAAAAGAGGAAATTCGATACGGAGCAAGCATTATTCATTTTCATGTTTTTGTTGTTACTCTACTTCAATCTCCGTCCCAATCTGTGAATCTGTGATTGTTGTATCTGTACAATGTTTTTCTACTCCAAAAAAATCCTCCTCTTTTAAAAACTAGTCTTTAGTATTTAGTTGACTATTTTTTATAAGGCTAACAGTAACATGTATTTAATGAAGAGTTGGCTTGAATGGGAATAGACAGAAAAACAAAAGGAAAGTTTACAAGTAGCTTTGCATGTTATTTTGTCTGTTAGGTATACATTTTGGAAAAAATATAAAGCTCCTTAAAATCTGTTTCATAATAATTACAATGTTTAATAATTGTAGGGAGGAGAGAGAGAGAGAGAGGAAGAGAGCGAGAACACGGAGAGGGTAATAAGACAAGTAAGTTTTTATTTTGTATTTTTGAGAGATATTTAAGCTGGGATTTTGGGATATTCACGTGTTCTCCTCCTCCCTCTCTGTCTTCTCTATCATGTCTCTTTAGTTAATGCCTGTTAATTATTCTTTTTCTAGATTTATTTCATTGGTCTCTTCTTCTTCACGCTATAAAAATTAAATACAAAAGGTGAAGACATTTGTCATGTCATTTACTCATCTCTCTCTCTCTCAAGTAGTTATCTTTTTTGTATTTAATTCATGATTAATAAAAAATAATATTAAAGAGAATCCACCATTTAACTTTTTTCAACTTGTTATACTCCAAACTCACATTCACACAAATGTACAGATAGACAGTCTCTAGTTATTTACTATGCAGAGGAGGAGTGGACTTTCTACAATTGGCAAGGTTGAGACGTGGTAGGCTTTCATAAAGTGTGAAGAAAGAACGAGAGAGAGAGAAGCTCAACTTATTGTGCGCACACGCAATTTATAAATTATCTTTCTTCTTTTTTTCTATCTTATAGAATCATTAATTACAATTTATAGTCAAATGCTTTCTCTATTTTTCTCACTTTGTTAACTACCCCTTTAATTTTGTAGGGGTCACTAAAGTAATCTCGAAAAAGCAGGATTCGACAATATTTAGCATTATAGTCTCCTTAGAACCCTTAATTTTTTATCGCCTCAAGTTTTGAGTCATTGGATTTAGATTGGTCGAATTAAAATCCGGGAAATGTCAGATATTTCGATACAGTTGAAAAAAATGATATAAATCACATAATGAGAATAATTTTACCTGTATAACGATTAAGAAATCAGAATCTAATTTGGTTTGTTTTTTTTAAGCCTCACTATGGAGGGGCCAAAGATGTTGGAATTGTATTTAATAATTTGTAGTAGGAATGAGATGCGAAGGGTTTCATAATTCAATTGAGCAATTAAGCCTTCTCCTCACATCCTCACAGCGTGAAATGATTGACCCACACCACTTGAAAAAATCTCCGACTCTCTTTTTACACCGTCATATGTATTATGTACATCTTCTTATATTATAGAAGAAATTTAATATATACGTGAAACACGTGTGTAAACATAATAATATGATTCGTAATAACGATGAGCACAAGACCATAGTCTTCATAACATTAAAAAACTGTACAGTGTAAATTTTTTTTTTTGTAATTTCAAGTCGACAGCTTTATGATACTTGAATTGCTTGTTATTGTTAGTGTACTAAAATGAAGGTAGCATAAAACATGAATTATTTTAGCCCTACCAATGAGGCATGAACCGAATTTTAAAATCTCCACACTTTTTTTAAGGTCAAGTCTTCTCTAAATGAATAATTTAGAGAAGACACTTTTTCTTTGAGAATTTATTTTTTTATTTTGTTTTAATGTAAAAAATTTATTGATAAAGTCATTCAAACTTGTAAATGCTATTCTTTTCTTTAATTATAATTGTCATCATAACAAGAAGAGAGAAACAATGAAGAGACAAATATGGAATATTTTGTACAGGTATAAGAACAATAGGAAGAGTCATGATAAAATATGCAGATAATTGCAAGTTGTAAGCTATAAGATTCACTATACGTAAATTACAGTGCAAATTATAACAGAAACCATTGGAGAAAAACCTCCCTCCTGGCACTTGGAGGAATTGGGATTATATTTTTTGAGTCTCTAGTCACACGAGTCATTACAATAATAATTAGTTTCATACCTGTACTCTTGTAACATACATAATTATTTTGACTTGTAGTCATTGTTAATCTTTAATGTGTACTTTTTCAAATTAATAATTAGTCAGTTGTCATTTAGCAGTAAATAAAACTACTGAAGCAGATTAAAATATTTAGTCAAATTACATAAATTTATGTCTAATTAATTAACCATCCGTCATAATTTTTATAATAATAATTAATTCAAAAAGGACAATGATCTGATTTAAAAGGCAATAACAAACTGCAATCTTATTTAAATCCTGAGACACATTTAAAATAAAAAATTTAATTAATATAAAAATAAAGACTTGTACTATAAAAAAGTGGTTTAAAACAAAAAAAAGTAGTCTTGAAAAAAAACAAGGGGAAAAAATAAATTTAGTCTGTTAAAATATGCAAATTAAAATCAAGAGAGAGTAAAAGATCTCACATTGAAACAATGGAGGGTGGACAAAAATTGAGTGGGTTTGGCCCCAGTTGACGCATCGTGGACAATGCTAATGATAATAATTGGAAAAGACGGACTGGGCTGGTTTTCATCCTCTGGGATGGACTGAACGACACATTGGAGATGAGAGAAAAAGAGACAAAAGAGAAATAAAAAATAATTTTTCAAGTGGTTGGCCGACACTTTTCTCAACCAAAGAAGAAGAAGAAGGAAAAAAAACCTAAAAGAAAAATAAGATAGAGGAGTCCATAATAGGGCAGGAATATCGGCTCAGTTTTAATAATTACTGTTTGAATTTGAGTTTGTGAAAGCCGACCCCCCAACTAGCCAATGGTTAAGTGGAAACATTATTGAGCTTCTTAAATGTGTTAAAAATGATGTCGTTAAGCTTTAGCGGCGCGAGTAGAGCCATGATTGAAGTCAACAGACGGGACACAAAGGCCCGCTATTACCTTATATGGTAGAACAAATGTGCCGACGTAAATGAGCTCTTGAAGGCTATGAGCTTCAACAACAAAAATCATTTCTCAGGGATACCTTCTTCCCATCTCTCTACAAATATACATACAACAACTTGTATCTTCCACTAAGCGGCTCATCTTCTTCCACTTCACACATGCCATCCCTACATAAAGCCCCCCCCTCTATACATAGAGATACACAAGGGCTATGTCTATTCAAAATGTAACATGATGAACTACACTTACATCCTCATTCCATTCACTTACATAATGTCATCTTCCCTCTTATATACCCTTAGTCTAATCTTTGCCGCTATTTTATTGAGGGCTCCACCACAAGAGAGAGAGAGAGGGACTTCTTTTTTGTTGTATCTAAACCAAAAAACTTGTACAAACTACCCTTTAACTCACTTCTCATGATTCATATCAAAGAATAGGGGGACTCTCTTATTTTTTTTAGTCACTTGCCTCATACAACAATCTAACCATAAGTATCAGATTCCTCTGTAATGTATATATTAATTCTCTTGTATTTGACTGTACTGTACTGTATGTTATGTATGTATATGATAATTACATGTAATCAAAAGTGTTTCTATTTTCTATATATAAAAGTACACTTTTTTATTTTACAAGCCAACCCCTCCTCTCCTTCTTTACCCCTCTTTCAAAACACATGGTAACAAGACAATAATATAACAAATTAGACAAGATACGTGTCAAATTTGTAGATTCCCTTCCACATTATTATTCTACAAAGTCATTCTCTTGTCTTTTCCCTTTTTTTAATTTTTTGCAGCCTTTTCCAAGAAGAATCACTTCATTCAAATTTTTTTTTCTAGCTTGTCTCTTGTCATTTACACTTCCTAGCCCGCCATGAATAATATTCATGGAGTTTTGACTTGTACAGATTTTTTTTGAAGAATTTACAAAATAAATGAATATTCAAGTTTTGTATTTTCAAAACTGCAAAAAAAATTGAATGGGATTTTTAAGCTGGGATCAAAGTTTTTCAATGTGATTTGATGTGAAAATATTATAAAAGAATAAGAATCAAATCAATTTTTTAATGTTGTATAAGGTAAGATGTTAGGTTACTAATTTGCAATTTCTATTCTTTTATGATTTTTTTGAATTTTGGGAAATAAAAGAAATTACAGATAAACTGTAACTTTTTGTATTACAAGCATATGTGAGAGAGACCACACTTGAATAAATATACAAGTTTTTGAAAGAACAAATAAGGGTCATTAAGACCCACTCCTTCTAAAATGATGAAAATGTGAATTGTGTTTTAATGTGTGAATCAACAAGATGAAGAATGCTAAACTATGAGATGAGAGAGAGAGAGAGAAGATGAGACCATGTTGTAATTTCTTGACAGATTATGTTGTTGAAGAAATATAATAAAAAAAATAATATCTCAGCCATATATTCTAGTTTACTTGTCCTAATCTTCTTGGTCTTTTCTCCTCCTGTGGTAACCATGAGTGATGATTATGTTGTATTATAATACCGAGTCGCATTTATGACCCGTGGCTTCATCCTCATCTTCATCCTCCTGTGTGGGAAAAGTTTTCAACTTAAATTACCTTCAACTTCAACTCACTCAACATCCCAAACAAACAGATACACATATTTTTACAACATCATCTCTTTTATATATATCTCTCCCCCTCTCTTCTTTTTAGTGTATATTAAAATATTATACATGTACTACAAGAATAAGTAGAATCTATTGGGATATTAGTTTGTCTTACTCTTAATATCTGTACCAACAACAAAAACATGACAAAGAATCAAATGGGCACTCACATGTGTGTCTCTCCCTATGTATACATGGGAAATCTGGAGGAGATGAAAAAAAACTTAAAATAGATTCAGATTCGGAACATCTAAAAGGAAAATAATGTCCATATGCTTCTCCTCTCCATGATCATCTTTCTGGAAGTTTTTGGTTCTCTTGTATTCAAGATCTATAGAGATGGGAGTGTATTAAAAGATCATTATCACATCACATCTATGTATTTACCACAAACATGATCATCATCTTGTACCGTGTATTAAACAGATAGATAAAAATATAACAAAAATACCTTTGTCATTTTTTTCCGTGCGGTTTGAGTTCAGGGCACTCTCTCTCTCTCTCTCTCTCTCTCTGAGATTAGAGTCTGTACAGATTCCCTGTAAAAAAATAGAATATGCATGGGCCACAAAACCTTACCCAAATATTTTTGTTTGTCTCTCTCTCTCTCTTATAAATTTAAGTTTTACTTTGTGGAATTTATTTTAAAGTTTTTGGGGCGTAGTCGTCCAGTATAAAATCATTTGCAAAAGTACACACACACTTTAAAGTAAAGTCTTTTTATGTTGGCGTGTTTCAGAGTCAAAAAGTATCCTTAATCTGTCATGATATATCTTTAAAGAAAAAAAAACAATTTGCCTGGGAAAATTTTGTACCATTGGAGCAAAAGGGAACTGGTAGCATTAAATCATTTTAAATCCACTGTGTGTTCACAAGCAAGGTGGTTGGCTTCAAATTTCATACTATGTTAACTTTATGCATGTAACGTGTATTACAACCACTTAAAAATTACACAAGTGTTATACATCGAGTATGATCGAGATTACAAATATGAACATGTTTTTTAGTTTGTAAACTTATATTCTTCTACTGAGGTCTCCCCCCCTCTCTCTCCCTCTTGTATTTTATGATGAATTATTGTGTATGAAGGCATTTTCATTATTAAGATTTGACAAAAAAAATGGCGGTGGAAGAGAGAGAAGGAGAAGGACCATCATAAATTTTGTTCAATTTTAATAATTTTTATTATATCATTAATATTATGAAAAACATGTGTCTCTCTCCCTCTGTTTGTGTCATCTTCATCATGTCTTTGACTTGGTTCTGGTCTTTTGCCTTTTGTATTTATACAGATAGACCGATCACATCTCCAGTTTCATTTTTTTTGTTGTCTCTCAGGGAACTGACTAGGAGGTAAAATGGAATGAAAATTTTGTGTCTGTTTAAAATTCCTTCAAGAAAATAAAGATGCACAAAATATTATCACCATAATTTACATACAGTTTAGTACAACAGAAGAGAGAGAGAGAGAGGGAAATTTTGTTCCTCCTCCTCACTGACTGCTTATTGAAGAAAAAATTGAATCTTTTAAGAAAAATTGAAATACAAATCAGTAGCAGAATACAGATATTACAATGAATTTTAAATATATTAAAAAAAATCAACCATTTTCAATGAAAACGAGAGAGAGAGAGAATGAATATTCATGAAAATGTTGATTACAAAACTAAAACCATTTTAATGAGCCAACGTCAACGAACTTGTAAGAGAGAGAGAGAGAGAGAGAAGTTGAAGTTGGGTATAGAAAAAAGCACAAAGATTTAATAACTTCAAAAAAAGAGATAGAAAAAGAAGAAGGGCGTAAAGTTATTGAAAACTTGTTAAATCAACAAGAAACAAGAAGCCAAATAGAATTTGTCTATCTATTGCATTCCCTATCCTTTACAATGTACAGAAACCTAACAGTATGAAGTTCTCATTGAAAAAAAACTTGGGATCGCATTTTATTTAAGTAAGAAAAAAGGGTAACTTGGGTGATCGAGTAAGAACAAGGGAAGATAATTAAAGAGTCTAATTAGGTCGTACATTGAAAAAAAGAAGAAAAGTCTTGAGAGAAAAACCCCCCACGAAAAATGAAGAGATGAAGAAAAAGAAGCAAGCAAAAATGATTATATAGCGGTGATACACTAATCAGTAATAATAAGGCTATATACTTGTAACTACGTTAAACAAGTTAAGAAAAAGACCCCCACATTCTATTCGACTATGCAGTAATTCTAATCGTGTTGCGACTCTAATAAATAATAAGGTAAGTCTTACATGACTTATGGCTCTACACTGAGGAGTACATCTTGTACATCTGTAGTTTTGAATTTTTTCGGAGAGTGATTTAGTCATAAAATATTGCATAATAAATTGAAATGCTTTCATAAATGTAACTTCATGTTCTATTCTCTCTGTCTTCTCAAGAGAGAGAGGCCGGTGAACGCTATATTACCTCCTGATTTATTGCACAAGTCAAAGTGAAGATGTAGAATGAAGATGAAGACCAAAGAGATGAGTGAGTGAATGGTATCACTTGAGCGTTAAAAAAAAGTTTTGCTCTGCATCTCCACCGTCCTCCGGGGCTTCAACAAAAGGGAATTGAAGGAGGAGAAATAAAATAAGAGAACAGAGTTAAGTAGCCTCATGATGAAGTAGTGGAATGACGGCAGATTTGCGGCTTTTTATTTTTTTTATACTTTTTCTCTAATTGCTCTCCCTCTCTCTATCTCCAACTTGATTCATACGTCATATACTCAAGCAATTTTTTTGTCCAACAATTCTCAATATAAATTGAGTCAAATTAGCATCTCCCTCATACGTATATAATTTTTTTTCTTCCTTTTTTGAGATTGATGAGAAATGAATAAACTTTCGATTCTGATTTTTTGACGTCATAATTTCAATGTGGTTTTAGATTTTTATTTTATTTTAAAACTTTTTTTCCCTACTTGAATCCTTGTCAAATATTTAACAAGTTGTAAAAAAAAGCCAAGATTTAAAATTGATACAGCCACTGTGTAAAGATAACCAAGTGGTTTGTATAATGTAGAGAGAGAGAGAGAGAAATATAAATATTTGTATTTATATATGTATACAATACAGACTTCTTACATTTTGTTTGTGTTGTACACGCAAGTATTTTTTTACATGTACAGATAACTTGCATCAGGATAATTGGAAATAAGATCGACATGAAAACTATGACTGAGAAAGAAAGAAAAAAAAAAGTAAATTTTTCGTAATTGAAGCCAAAGAGAGAGAGGCAGGGCAAGGGCAATATAATTCTCTTTAAAGACAATATACGAACATTCCATTCAACAAAGAGTATCTGTAGAAAGGTAGACAAATATAACAAACAAGAGTGAAAACCGGCAAAAGAGACCACATTCAGAAATCAGAAGCCATCTCCCTCTCGTCGGTTAATTCAGCCTTGAGTTTTGAATGTGACGTAAGTCGAAATATTGAAAAAAACTATTGTAGAAATCGGAAAGTTAAAAAGGAAAAAAAATTGAGCAAAAGGTACATAAATTTAATGAAAGCTCACCAGCTTTCTTTACCTACTTAATTATTTTTTCAGGTAAAAATTAATATCCGGTCTCCTCTGTGAGTTCTCTCTCTCTCTCTCTCTGCCTATGAAACCAATTCACGTCTATTTAATAAAACTTTTCATAGCCAAGCCGCTCCTCCTCCCTCCACTCAAACTCTTTATAAAGTCGGTACTTGGTTACATTGTCCATGATAAAAAAATAAGGGCCTGGTCTTTAGTTGTCTGTGGTCTGTGAAAATTTATAATTTTTCATGCTCTTCATCCACTACCCACCACTACCCCTTGAAGTCCCCACTGCCGTATCAATATTCAATTATAATTCACACACAAGAAGGAACAAGTTGTTCCTTTGAATTTCTTTAATGTCCCTATTTTAACAGACAAACAAGAACAACCCTTCATATGTTCACGTAATTTTCCCCATCTTAAAAAAGGACTATGGACTGTGACTACCTTAGAAAAATTACAAAAGATGATCATTTTAAAGGACTAGTTTACTCCACAATCGACACACTTAAAACTTGAACAGAGAGAAGAAGAGGCGGCCGACAGCAAAAGGGTAAAATTTTGAGACAGAAGCGTAGGCATCAATATGATGATGAGACCCATTCAAAATTTGTACCGGTGAATCAGATGGTAACCAAGGCGATGACGAAAAGGGGCTTGAGTGAGCGAGTTAAAATTTATATACTCGATTTAAAATAATCTTTGTCTGATTATAAAGCTAAACAAAAATAATGCTATATCTCTATAATGTATAAACCATAGCTAATGTCATCTCCTTATGTTAACCATATGTGTTTGTATATTTTATCTTGTACATTTTAAGCATATTAAAAGCTACTAGACAGGTATGATCTTGTAATATAACGTCCATGACTAAAGAAATGACTAATCGTAAGGGAAAAAAATCTTATACTCTCTAATACTCTATTCTTTATATTAAGCCTTAACTTGGTAGTATAGTTTTGAAGGGGAAAATGAAGAAAAAGGACGTGAATTGAACACCCATTTTTCTTTTCTGGACTTGAAAAAAAATCTAACTGTTTACTATGACTTGCAAATTGTATTTTAAGTTAAAGTGTGGTTCTCCTAAAGTGCGTAAATCCGAGTTCCCATCCAACATCTTTAGCTCTTTAGTTTCCTTTTCCTTTTTTGATGATACGAGTACTTTCAAAAACAAGGATTTTGAAAACCAAGACTCATCACAATTATTATACTCCCTCCCGTACACACACAAACACACACACACATATGTATATGTAGTTTAAACAGATTGGTTGTAAATGTGAAGCTAACTATAATCAAACAGAGCTAATGATGAAAAACCAACTTTAGGTTATACACTCTCTTAATAAGTCTCAAATTATGGGCATCGTTTTGCTGTATCTGTTTTGAACCAGCTGATGGCTTGTTTTTTTTGTTAAATCATACATCAAGTACCTAAGTGTGTGTTGTCGGTAGAAAAGTCTTTTGAGAACGTACATCAAATTATACACAATCTATCTGTACAACATTGTGTACGAGTATCCCTATAGAAGGTAGACAGAAGGCTATTGATATTCTGTGTATATTTTTCCACTTAAGGCAGATTATGATTAGCCTCATATGTGTTAAATGTGTACACACAAAAACATTGTGCACTTGGGATACTAAAAGTTCACACGTATGTACCTTCCCTTCCCTACATTGTGCACATGTGATGTGCCCAACCAAAACAACCTTATTATTATTACAAACAACAACAAGATGAGAGAGAGAGAACAGACAACAGACTCTGATTTCCTATTTTGTATTTTTTTTTAAAAAAAAAAACCAACTTGTCTCTTCTCTCTCTCTCTACAAATCCACACACCAATTTTCACGCTGTGCTTTATAAAAAACGCCCTGGTAAAAATGTAAACGAAATAAATTTTCACAAAAACAAAGCGTGTGGAACACTTGAGTGATCATAGAGATGCCGACATTTGAATCGAGTCAAACCAAAAATCAAGTGCACAGCATACGACAGACTTTGTCTATGTACTAATACAAACAATACTCTTACATCATTTATATATGTATGTTATGCACTATTATAGAGTATAACATTTAACAACATTTTGTAAAGAAGTTTGTAGTACACAAACAAACGTATATTTATTATGTATTTACTAAGCTTAGGGTTAGCGTAAGCTAGCAATTGCCAATGCATGCTGTTTTTATTGTACATTTTATTTACACACCAAATAATTTTTTTTTTGTCATTTGACTCAACTCGTTTGTTTCTTCTTGTTGACTAACGACAAGGATGTAAGCACATGTAATATTAAATGTGAAAATGTGACTGTGTGGCGGAAAATCAGTCCATTTTTTTTATTTGCAAAAGGTAAAGGCATAGATCATGGAGATGAAGACGGAAAAGATTATTTTATACGGAAAAAAATACAATGAGAGAGAGAGACCAAAAAGTCAAAGTCCTAGTTTTTTGGTTACTTTTAAAACATCTTTAAAAGTACAAAATCCTCTTAAGCTCTTGTCATACCTCCTCACAAATTACAACACATTATGTTTCATTCCATCCTTGTTCATTCAGATCAAATGAATACTTTGTATGTGTGTGTGTAGATGAAAAAAAAGAGTCCGCTATATTACGACGATGGAAGAGAGAGAGAGATGGACGAAGCAGAGCTTTTGTATTTTGTACAAGTTTTTGATAGAAGTACTTAACGCCTTCACTTGTTCATCTCTGTCTTTGCACAGGTATGAAAAGGGTTTGAAAATATTGAGTGAAAGAATAGAGAGAGAGAGACAAGCGGTAGAGCTTCTTCAGATCTTTTTCTCAAAGGCGTCCCCAACAACTCAACAATCACATTCACAGCGTAAATAATTCTTCTAGCTAGGTTGGATGCATCATAAAACCTTGTTATAACTATTATACTGCATGTGTTATCTCTCTAAACATACACTCTGTCTTCTTCCTCCTCTTCTTCTTCTTACTTGGAGGCAGACAAAACGACTTACATGAATTGCATTAGGTTAAACATTTGATAATATCAAAAAGAAAAAAATAAACTAATCCCCCCCCCCCTCCTCTTTTACACTCTTTTAAAAGTCCGACCACGATTGAATTAAAAGGCTATGAAATTATTTTTTTATGTATTTATGGTCATTTTCATAAAAAATAATTAAAATACTTTTTTTTTCTTGTGACAAATTGTTGTATTTTTAATTTAAATAATGACCAAGTTTTTATATTAAATTCTATAATACAGATTTGTAGAATTAGAAAATAAAATAGAGTTTATATCAGATACATATTTATATAACAAAAGTTCAATTACAAGGACAAATACATTATTTTTTAAAATTATAAACATATTTTTGGGGATTATTTTATGTGAAATTTGTACCTGGAAATATTTATTCTGTCATTTTGTTTTGAAGACTCAATTGAATAGTAGAAGATTCCAATGTTTTTGTTTTGTAAAATGTCTTGATTCAATTCAATATTTTTCCCTTTAGTTAAATTCCACCCTCATCACTTTTTACGATGAGATATTAGACGATTGTCTCAACAGACAAAATAATTCAAGTCGCTTAAACAAGTTACCGCGACCGCAACCGCAGTTTTCATCTGGCATTGAGACTGGCAACTTCATCATGATGCAATAATATCCTCAATAATATTTTTTTTATTTTGATTCTGGAGAAAACAGAGAGAGAGAGACAAAAAATATTCAAGTCTCCCCCCCCTCCTCCTCCTCCTTACGTTTCAATAGGGCGAGATTGATGAAAAAGTTGAAATGATGAGTAAAGCGGATACTCGTCAATTACTATCTCAGATTGGCTTGATGGGCCTCTTTGAAGACGCCGATGGAGGCAGGCCTTGGAGTTTTCTTTGATCCGACCGTTCCAATGCTCGCATCTCAAAGGAGCTATACAATCCTCACTATAGAGATCCCCAGACAACTTTTATAAGCCAAGGGGAGAAAAAAGGCGAGATCCGCCATCAACGATTCCTTAGCCCTCTATTTATGTGAGCCCCAACTAATATCTTTTTTGGGTGCTTTTCAGCAGTGTAGCGACGACCCTCGGCTTTCCTGTCCTTTACACATGTGAGCGACGTCTACTAGGCAGTGCTGCGATGAAACTGGAAAATTTCAAAGCCATTGAAAGTTATGAGATGACTACTTATGTTGATGGTTTACCAATGCTCTTTATTTAATTAATTAATTTTATGGCAGGATAAATTGATAGTGAAATTCTTTATATGTATAAAAATATTTTTGAATATTTTTTGTGTACGAGATTCTCTAATAAATGGGAGTATAAAAAATTAAATGTTGGAAGTGTCGAAAATACATTTTACTTCTTAGTTTGTTTTTATATGAGGAAAAGTTGATGAATCTTTTCCTCGAAATCTTATCTTTTACAACCGCTTGGGGTAGCTAAAATTCTTGTTCAATAATCGAAGCAAGCGGAGACAAAAGTCTACTGTGATAACTGAGATGATAATCATGAGCAAAAAACAGTCAAGTGTTTCTTTAAACTTTTATGATTTTTTTAGAAATAAATTTTATACCAAAGATGAATCTTATAAATATTTCACTACAATTGTACGATTTTTCTGAGAATTGATTTTTGTTCAAAGTGTTTCCTCCTTACTTCTTTTCTCTCTCTCAATAATTTCATTGATTACTTTGTCACAGCCATGGAGTATTCCTCCTCAGTGGTTTTAAAAAGTTCGACAATGAAATGCTTTCACTGCCTAAGTTTCCCTTTCCCCATGTGACTTTTAGGTGGGATAATAAATTCAGTTACGCACATTACGTGTGATTGTGTGAATAAATTCCTGTAATTTGCAATAACATTTATTTTCTAGCTGTACATTGTGATATATCATTTATTAAATATGGATGGATATTTTGTGACGTCATCCTGATTATGGCAAAGTATGAGTGTACAAATTACAATAAAAATTCTACAAATTTGTCAAAGATCCGAACCTTACACTAAATTTATGTAGTGCCAAATTTTATTATTTAACTAAATTTTTAAAAATAAATATTAACTCTCCATATAAAACAAAATTGTATTTAAATAAACGAGCACAATAAACTGAGCAGTCATTTGTACCATGATAAATTTACCAAAAAATTGAGAATCATTCCAAATAACTCTCAAAATTATTAAAAGAGTAGTACCCAATTGAAATATTTTAGTTGGTGGTGGGTATCCGAAAAAAACGCTGTCTTGAAATCTCATTGTGGGGGATGGAGAAAACGACAAAAATGACAAAATACGTAAACACAAATGATGAATGGATTGTATATAAAGAGAGAGAGAGAGAGGGAAGAGGCTCTTTGGGTATTAGTGGAGATATGATATTTGTTGGAAGCGAAATGATCAATAAATACTTATTTTCCGGTCTCACATTTGAATGTAATGAGGAGGACACACGCTCTGCTGATGGAAGGATGGTTTTGGTTGGTTGGGTGGTGTGCTGCAAAAGTACGTCTCTCCTTCATCTTTACTTTTTTTCTAAATGTAAAATGCGTGTGGTTGAAGAAAGAGAGAGAGAGAGTATATGCCAAGTGAGCGTGGATGCTCTAACGACTAGCAATTCAAAAAACAGAAGGATAGGGTAACAAGTTGAGGAAGATGAAGTCAAGTGAAGGAAACTGCTCATCAACATACACGTGAGTAAATATTGGAGATACTCAGTCCTCTACAATATCCTCTGATTTCCTCCTTTCAATCTTTCTCTCTATTCACGAACCCACACACTGCTCCACTCTCCATAGCCATTCCCTCATGTAAAAATCGTACACTAACAATAAGCCTTAGAACACCGCTTCATCCTACACACACCAAAACTCACCAAAACATATAAGACATACAGTAGTACATGTAGAAGACACTTGACGTTGACTTAGTCAAAAGTTTGGCTTGCGCATCCAGAAAATCTCAGGCAATTGGCCATCCATCTACAAAATGTCAGCCCACCAAAACCTAACTAACTTATAGTAGAGCTGAGAGTGGATCAAGTGTACCACCCCCGGCCAAAAAATCCACTTTCCACTTTACACCCAAGCACGTAACACAAAAAAGTACATCAACTCTAACCTGATATGCCTAATTCAACTTCTTTTTTTCTCTCTCCCACTAAACACACTGACAAAAATCGACATGTACATCTACAAGTATAGCCACGAGAGAGAGAGAGAGGCTCTTTCACTTGAATATCTCAATGAATTGCCCAACTTTTAATGGAAAATGTATAAAGAGAGAGAGAGAGAGGAAAGGACAACATGCATTTATGACTTTCTTTCTATATTCATTCCCTCAAACTCTCCTCATAGACATTGTAATACATTTTGTATTCTACACATCGAACAAGTTTTCAAGTCAGGGCAATGTGGTTTTTTTGGCAAGTCTCTTGTACTTGTTGTAGTCTTGGATTGGAATTTTTGTGCTTTATGCCTTGATTGCTTCACTTGAAACTTTTTTTTTCTCCTATCTTCAGACGTTCCAGCAAACTCTGTCAACTCACTTTGAGTTCATTCAAATGAGGGTTAGGTCCTCTCTCAAGTAGTCTCACTCACGAGTGGTGCTGTCAACTTTATTCTATTTTTTATCATTCGATAATCATCTCTATCCTTAATGTTACAACATTTTTAATATCGTGAACAAGTGAATTTTAATTGTTGATTGTGCTGTACATTTAATTTTTTTAAAAAACAAACTAAACTTATTTAAAACAGTTTTTGTGGTTATGGTGCAATCATAAATTTTATTGAAGAAAACTATAAAAGTGTCAATTCAAGTTTTTGAAAGAGAAAAAAGAACAATTAAAAGTGTTACTGGACAAAAATAAAAATTAAAAGTGTGGGGCATTAGCCATGTCATCAAAGTTGGAAGAACCTTTACCAACTTCTTTTTCAATTCAAAATATTTTAAGTAAAAATTTTGACGGTGTGTGGACAACCATTCTCTCAAATAATTCAGAAGAGTCGGATCGGAGCTCAAGACCTTCAGAATGGGACTCTGAAGCTTTAGACATGAGGATGAAGCATCAACTTAAGGGTACATTTATCTTTTCTTTTTTTATTAATAATTAAATATATTTTAAATATATTTTATTTGTATTTCGTTTATTTTTTATTACAATTCATTTGACAATTTTTTGTCCAGTCTTTTTCATGCCACTTCAGAATTAATGACATTGAGAGCTAATTTGACAATTTTGGGGTATTTGTAGACAATGACATGAAACCGCGGAAGAAACGATCAAGGGCAGCCTTCTCTCATGCACAGGTACTATTTTACACTTACAAACTGGCCGTAAAAAATTAAATAGAATAGTTATCCGACTTGTTGATTATCTCACATATTTTAAAGTTCACTGTCTCTTTCCATAGAACTAAAAAAATTACAGAAAAACACGTGTCATTCCCACATTTGTACAAATGTAGGAATGGCTAATCCATTAAAAATTCCGTTAAAAGAATGTTAATATTTTGAATATTCTCCAACACTCAATAAGACACTTAGTTAAATCATGCAAATTTACTTTTACTGATTATAGAAAAATAATTTAAAGAACGAAGGGGATGGAATGTCCAGTATTTTAATTTCTTATCAAAGTTTCACATGTAACATATATTTGTCTTAAAAGGTATACGAGTTGGAGAGAAGATTTAGCCATCAACGATATTTATCTGGTCCGGAGAGAGCTGATTTGGCTTCCGCATTGAAATTATCCGAGACACAAGTAAGTTTTTTCAATAAATAATTTTAACATTACAATTTACAACGCAATTTCATTTTTTTAGTTTTTTTATCACATAAAAAATTATTAGCCACAAAAAAATAAATTCATACAGCATACTTTCCATTTATCATCCTTTCCATCTTCTCAAACTCACTTGACCTTTAGTAACCTCAGTTTAAGTGGAGTCTTAAAAGCTCTTAAAAAAACTTTCAAGAATTTTAATTACAACTTAAAACAGATTCTTCAACTATTTAATATTTCAATATGCAAAGAAAAAAACTGAAATGACGTCACTTTTGTAAAATTCAGCAAAACATTTTAACTCTTGTAAAAAATAGAGATAATTCATTATCATTGGCACATTGAAATGGATTGAGAGAGGAAAAATTTCTTGATGATTATCAGCCAATTTGTTCAAGTATCTTAGATCTTTAATTTATAATGCTAATATTACATATAGAAAAAAATGACAGCAAGATTACATAAACTAAGTATAGTAGAAACAAGTTGATGAGAAAAATGGTGCATGTATTTCTATAAAGAAGAATGAATGTTTGCCTCCTCTTGAAGAAGAGGAGAAAAATTGGAGTGGCACTCAAGGATTCTAGAGATCTCACTCAAGTGAATTTGTATAGGGAAAAGTATGGCACAAAGTGACTGAGAATTGAGTGTAGCCATACGACGAGGAATTATTATTATTATGACCAGCTCCGTTGACTAGGACGACGTACAGTTGGATTTCATGTTGTGTGTGTGTGACTTATGCTAGAAGATAAATTTTAGTGTCCACAATTGGGAGAAGGAACAAATTCTCAACTCCCCAAAAAGATTCCACGATGCATTGCCAAGAAATTGAGAGAAACATATGCATTTCTTTAATCACCACATGCCACTCACACGCCCTTCTTTCAAAAAATTTTTTCTCCCCAATTTTTTTAATTCATCCACTCGTTGGCTCCCTCACTCTCACTCAATCTACTTGGATAGCTACTTAAGATTGGTCTAAGTGACGGGACTTACGGTTAGTGAAGACATACAAAACACACTCTTCCCGATCCCTTCCTTCTTCCTCCCACTCTTTCTCTCTCTCTCATCTTTCTACATTTCTTCTCTTTTTTTTGAAAAGAATATGCTGAAAATATTTAGAATTTAGAGCATAAAAAGTTATCTTATTCTTGGAACACTCGCAGAATTAGTTTGGTACTATAAAAAATACCAAACTTTTATTTTGACTTTTTTTCATTTAAATTGTAGCCTACAAAAAAAGTCTTAAATTCATGACGTTGCACGTTTCTACAATTTTCAGACTTTTTTTCTCTCTCTTTCCATGAATTATACAAAGTTTGCAAAAAAATAGAAAAATAGACAAAACTTTTGTCAATTTTAAATAAAAAAAGTAGCGCATTATAATCATGAAAAGAAACTGTACGGCATTTCTTTTATTTTAAAATTCAGAGCATAGCCATAAACCCATAATAAAACAAATGTTTTTAAGTAAAGTCAGGCAAAACAATAAAATTCTTCTTTATTTTACTTCAACTCAACTTAAACTGAAGGCTGAATTTTAATGTCTCTTTTTTTATTATTTTTTTCAGGTGAAGGTGAGTCAAATTTTGTAAACTAAATTTATATGTATTTTTTTGTAAATATTATGAGAGCATTTTTTTGACACACTTTAATTATAAACGGTAAATTATTTATAGATATGGTTTCAAAATAGACGCTACAAAACAAAACGGGTAGGTTAATTTTGAGAGAAGAGTATAAATAATATTTTTAATTTAAATATTACAATTTGTTAAATGACATCAAATTGTATGTAGCTTGATTCTTATCCATTACAGAAATTACAACAAGATCTCGCTTCTCCCTGTCAAATTCCTCAGGCGAGAAAAGTGGCTGTTAAAATTCTTATGAAGGACGACAAAGTAAGTTTAATTTTTTTTTTAAATACTTGTCCATTAGAATTAAATTTCAATGATTAAATAGACTTCAGTGAATTTGTTAGCAGAATTTAACAAAAAATGTTTAAATTAATGTTAAATTGTTAGGTAGTGTATAATCGTGATGAAATCAAGCCTTATCTCAGCCCCACGAATTTACTCTTCAATTCTTTCTACTCCTACTACTGCTGGCCCTTCCATCCCAACAAGCCCTTGGTTCCTCCCGTTCAAGAACTCCGGTAAATATTTGTACAAAAAAAGAGACAAAAATTTCAGCATCAATTTCACATTTATTTAATAAATTAGTCATCACAAGTCAACAACTTGTCAAAAAAAACTAATCAAATTTTAATCATCTCATCATGTAAAGTCATTCTCCCAAAAATAAAATTTGTGGACATAGTACATAAAATATTCACCAAAAAATAACGAAATGATAAAGTATAAATTAAATGTAATTGTGTGAAAGTAATTTAATGCATAAAAATTTACTATACGAAAAATAGAGATGGATTATTTTACCTATTTTCAAAAAAAAATACAAAGAAATAGGGCATAAAGTCATTTTCATTTTGTGTGTAAAATTTTGAAAAAAAAAAATTATTTAAAATTTTAAGCTTATATAGAACTTATATAAGTAAAATACATTTTGTATAGATTAGTATATTAGGTAGTATGACATGTAAAACAAAAAATATAATAGTCAATTTTACTGTCAAATTGTATTAGCCTTTATGTTCTCAATTTAATTAACAAGTTAGTTGTGATCATTTATCGTCTTGAAAATGAAATGTTGAAAAAAAATGAAAAAACAAATTTCACACAAAAAAAGTCCCACTTTGTATGCTCAAGTCTATAATTTTTTTATGGTTTATTTGAACAAGTAGTCATATAAATGTTAATATGGTTAATTTTTAAATGTTTGAAATTACTGTATTATTTTTTTGTGCGCTATTTATTAGTTACAGTTAACTAAAAATACAATAGAAAAAAAAATATTGTGAAATGTATTAATATTTTCTGACTTCCCATTAAATTCAACGTCTGTCCCAGTACACGTGAAAGAGAAAGAGTGTAAGATTAGAATTTACATGATAAATCTGAGAGTTGACTTATTCAACATGAAAAAATAAAACTCCCACACTTTGGGGCTCATACTTTCACTCCCCTCCGAGTACCTGCTTCAAAACCGAGACCATGACCAACTGCCTACCTGTATTTTTTTATTATTATTATTTGCTTTCCCATTATTTTGACACCCTAGGCGCGTGCACAAATCACTAACAAATTGATGGAACCATGTTCCCGAACGCTGTTCAAGCCTCAAGTTTCTTTCTTTACCACTCTTTGAACCTCTGCTAATAAATTGAGGAGGCTGCTGTGCCACAATGAAGGAGGGTGATACGTCGTTTTGTGTGCGGGTTAGTTTATTTCCTTGGTGCCCGGACTTGCCTTGCACTGTTTTTTTGCTCATCATACTCTTCCAACTATATTCATAGGCGATTTTTTTTCTCTAGTATCTCGTCCACGTGTACACCATTTCAATTGAAAGAGACTCTCTCTCTTTGTATTGTAGAGAGAGAGAGACGGAGGACGGTAATTTTGTTAATGCACTCACTAATACTCTAATGCATTGGTGGATTTACCACTGATGTGATTATTATTACTATGACACGGACAGCATTAATGTCATCGTATCGTAATCATAATAATAGTCTAGTAATAATATTATCGGCATAAACTTCACCGTCTCAGTCTCAGAGATGAGGCCAACTTTCATTGTCCTCGAAAAACATGACACCCAACTTTTTTTTTTCTCTTACCTTGTGTTACCTTGTGTTAATATTATTCTCTCACCTCAAAAAAAACTCTTATTTCATTTGTCAATAAAAGCTTTTGCATGATTCTTCATGTGACATGATGGAAGAGTTGAGAGCTTTTTGTGTCACAGTCAAATTTCATCGGAGTGGTAAAATTGCGAGGATGGCAATGGGGTTGGTTGGGTTCTAAATTACAAAAGCTTTTTGAGTCTTTCATCCAAACTATATAAATATATTACTTTATATTTTATTCCAAATTATTTTCTAAATGAGCTCACCCCCATGTGATACAATGGAGAAAGAAATTGGTACGTTTTTCTACATTCTCTACACTTCTCTCTCTCTCTCTCTTTCTAGTACTAAAGTTGAATTGCTTAGACAGTGACGATGTGAAGAGTAAACACAGAGTTCAAATTGTATTGTTAAAACAAGACAAAGGAGAAAAACTTGAACGATGTCGATGTGCATATAAAATTAAGCTGGGGCTGTTGCTGTTACAAAAAAAACTCTCCTTTTTTCTAGAGAAATGGTTTGGGTGAAATCCAAAGAGAGAGAGAGAAACAAATTCCCAAATGTACAAAGTACAAATAAAGTCAAAGTAAAAGAATAAGGATATGAGAGAGAGAGAGTACAATACGGATATGTGTAGACACATTTTGAATCTCTTTGAAATATTTAACTGCTTCATACAATACATTGTATTGAATACAACAATTCTCCCTTTAGCTTTTTTACATATACTCGTAAGGTTATGACGAGGGTAATGATTTTTTTTTGTATTATTTCTTTTTGAGATTATTTTATGAACGGACATTCATATGTTTTTGCTTATACAAGTATGAACTAGAGAGAGAGAAAGGAGGAAAGAGACCGACTATGGACCGCCCAAACTGCTTTCCTCATAATATGATGAATAATATACTATGCACATACCCTCCATTCTTCACAAGTGTAATAATGCATATTAGTAGAATTAAGTACTCGTGGCATTCCCAGTTCTTTTGGTTATAAGAGAACCTTTTTTTGTGTGCCGAGCTTCCTTGAACATATCCAATGTGGATAGAGACTGTATGTTTTTACAGTGATTTTTTTTCTCTCTTGTACATTCATATGAAGGATATATGGGGTAGATAATATATCTGTAGGAAATTCTATCCGGATGATCTCAATGTGAAGATTCAACTAACTTGAAAGGAGAAACCAAATTTAACTCTGATGTTGAAAAGGATTTCTCGCGTAATGTAAACATTTTAGGCGGCCCACACACATACCGTTTACATGGTCATCACCTCCCTGGCATCACGGAGGAGGTACGTAAAGTCATAGAGATACATAATCATTTTGTATACTAAGACAAGTCTCTAACTTGATAGCACATTTCTCTATACAGAATATCATCTCCCTTTAATCTCTCTCTCTATTGACTTGCCTTTAAACTCTCTTTTCTGTATTGACTCGATCGATCTGGTGGAAGAAACAAGTCCGTGTTTTCTACGTTCAGACACACAAAAGACAAAACACTTGACGCAACCAACGCCAATATGCCCAAGCCAAAAAAACCAATCATGTCCTAAAAAACGATAGATATCGTAACATTCCAAACGATCCTTTTCGTGATATACAGCCTGTGAAATTCAAACGCGGTCTCTTTCGCGCCCCTTTTTCCATGTTTTTTTTTCGACGCAATTAGTGAATATTTAAGTTTCATATTTTAGTGATAATGAGTTTACATAGTG
>JAQIVZ010000321.1:0-78429 GCA_034700945.1 Arrhopalites spinosus
ACTGGTCGATGTCCCTTAAAAGACATGCAAATTAATGATTGCCTAGTTTCTAAAGTAAGTTAAATTAAAAATCTAAATTTCTACTAATTAAATTACCTTCTATTATGTAACAGGGCTCACAAGTAGCAATTAATATTCATGCCATTCACTTCAGTGAGCAATTATGGGAAGATTCTTTAGAATTTCGGCCCCAACGTTTTATCTCCGCTGACGGTACCAAAATCATCAATACCGACAAAATCATGCCATTTGGTTATGGTAAATAAATATGAAAACATTGTGAATCAATGCATGGGAAATAAATATGAAAATTTGTATTTTTTGAAGGAAAAAGAAAATGTGTGGGAGAATCAATGTCTCGGAATTCCTTTTTTCTCTTTTTGACGGGAATGTTACAAAAATATTCTTTTCACTTGTCACCTCATCATCCACCCCCTCCAAAAGGAGACATTTGTGGGCTATCGAGAGCTCCAAAACCCTTTCATGTTCTTGTCAAGAGAAGACGACGGGATGATAGCCATGTCAGCTGACAAAAAAATATTTTTGAATAATAACTTTAGAAAAACAAAGTTTTTATTAATGTGCACACTTTTTGTAAATTAACTAAATATACAATTTCATCAATTTTATATTAAAAATCCTCAAATGTCATTTTTTGACACCCCAAATCACAGTCAATTTCTTTACTAATTTTTCATCAGTTTTTTAAAAATTAAACAGATACTGATAAGAAACAATTCATTGCTGTAACACTGCCACATTGACAATTAGATTAACTGTAGAAAAAAAATTAATTAACTTTCATTATAACTTTTATAAGTTGAATATGAATTAGTCTTTGGATTAGGTGGAGTTTTATTATTATTATTGTTGTTGTTGCTTCCGCTGCAACAACCTCGCTTCTTATTTTTATCTTCCTCATCAGTGACGACGTCGAGCTGGAGAAAATGATTTAATTCGGCATCCTCCACAAAACTCATTTCTCTGAAAAAAATAATTAAAATGGCATTACCTACTCTATTTTCAAAAATTACAGATTATTTTTAGTTTCAAGTAAAGTTTAAAATTGTAAATACTTGGCCAGCATGAGTAAAACTTGAGAAATATTATGGCCTGTTTTCGGTGACGCTGTAAAAAATAAATGCAAAATTAAATATATTTGTAGTTTAAATAAAGAAAATAATTAAATATTTAATTTACTTTCAGCAAATAGCGCTCCACATTGTCTGCCAACTTTCTGACCATCTTCAGTACTCACACAACTCGTTCCCTTGTATAGTTCTTCGCGTAGGTCAATTTTATTTCCACACAAAATAATTGGTAATTTTCTACCAGCCCCTTCCTAAGAGAAAAAAATGACCAAATTCAAAAAAATGAAATTAAAAATTAGACGAAAATTTAAAAATAAATAACCTCAACATTTTGAATCCAATGACGAATACTAACAAAAGTTCTTTCATTCGTCACGTCGTACATAAGAATAACACCATCGGCACGTCTAAAATAGGATTTAGTGAGAGACCGGAAACGCTCTTGACCGGCCTTGAAAAATTAAAACCAATTAAATTAAACAGTTATATTAATTGAAGAAATCTTAACTAAATTAAGAGCATACCGTATCCCAAAGTTGAATAGCCACACAGTTGCCATCCATCTCGAGTGTTTTGACCCGAAAATCGACCCCTGTATTTAGTCATAGAAATAATTTAGATAAGTTTAAGAAAAATGAAAAAAATTAATTGTTTATATTTCCATGTACCAATTGTCGAGCTGAGATTTGACACAAAATAACCATTACAGACATGTTCAATAAAAGTTGTCTTCCCCACTGCTGCATCTCCAGCTAAAATCACTTTGAATGTTCTTGCTGGTAGTGTATTTTTTGGACCGATTGGACTTTTCGGAGGTGAGGGGGAAGGAGATGGAATGTTGGGTCGAAATTTTTTACTTGGTTTCTCCATCAATTCTAATGATGATGGAATTAAAGGTAAATCAACTTCGTCAGGAGTAATAGAGCCTGAAGTATGTCCATTTCCTGGCCATAGTCCAGATGGTAGAGGACTTCCATCCCCTTGGGAAGATCTTAGTTCTTCCAACAGTGTTTCTTGACCACTGTCTAAACGTTTAACGTTAAACAATTTTGATGGTCATATACATGAAATAATTAATTAAGAGTAATTTTTATACCTGTGTCATTATTGGAATCGGAAGGTAACTTGAGATGACCAGATCGATCCAAGGAATTTGATTTAGAGGAACATTGACCATGAAGTTCATCATGTAAATTACATGGAGATGGTGATAAGGAAATATTTGAAAAACAATCATTGGCATCTGACAGCACTCGATTTGCGTCGCTAATATATAAATAAATATATACAAATTATACAAAATTCATAAATTAAAATAAAATAGTTTTTACCTCAGAATGGATAAATGATTTTGCATTAAATCACACTGATTTTTGTATTCCGTGGACGCAACTTTTTCTCTGAATAAGTTAGCATGGTCATTTTTATAAAATTTCCTCATTTGTCAAATTAAAATTAATACATCAAGATGTGAACACATAAATTTCAAAATTTTTAAAAATATGACTTACGAATGTAGTTGGTGATACAAATCCACATATTCATTTCTCTTTTCAGACAATTGGGACTGTAGAAGCGATGCTTTCATTTGCGCTTCAACTAAAGCTGATCGAAGTTTTCGGTTCTCATTCTCAGCTAAGGGCGAAGGTCAAAGGTCAAACATAATGCAATTAATTTTGTTTCATTAAAATCCACACCACTTTCTTTTTTGACTGATTACCTTCATGAAGTCTTGCAATTTCTTCTTGAGTCTTAACTTTTTTGTCTCGTGTTTCCTCAACTGCTAACCATTCTTCGACCTTAGTAAAACATGATTAGAATTACCAATATAAAAATCATGATCCTTCAATTAAAAGAGTTACTTTTTGAAATGTTCGCATTTGGGATGACAGGTCAGCCATTTGAGTCTCCATTTCCAGTGTAATTTTTTTTCTCTCACAGTCCATTTGTTTTTGAGCTTCTTGTCTTGCTTCATCCTTCACTTTAGCCTCTGTTTTAGCCAATTGTTGATCCAATTCTTCACCCAATGCAGCTAATTGTGCTGTATGAGCTTCCCTTTCTCTTTTTTAATTACAATTACAATCATTAAATTCATCAAATAATTTCTCTCATATTTTGTAAAAGATTATAAATAACTGAAAAAAAATTTCTAAAAAAATGTTTGCCCCGATATTAGACATTACTTCCGGAAAGACGTTTCCAGTGATTTGTATTCTTCATGGAGACACTGAACATCTGAAATGAGAGATGACAAGGCCTTCTCCAGTTTGGTAGACACTTGCGGTTCATCATTTCGCAATTCTTCCACAATGTTTTGTAAATGTTCTCCACTGTAATAATAAAAATGCAAAAAAAGAGAGAGTAAAATATAATTATTCGCATAAAATAATAATCATTAAAAAATTTGTCAAATTGTGGAAAGACTCATTTTTTTTGAACGCTGACAAGTAGGTAAATGTCGAATAATTTATAGCTTTAATATGACGACTCAACCTCATTATTAAACTATGAAAGGGAGCAGCTGCTCTAGCTTCTGGCTTTTACACTTGTTCCATGATGACGCATTAATTTTTTTTAAAAAAAAATTACTAAATAACGACACAAAAAACTATGTAATATTGACTTGAGCATGTATTTTAAAATTTATGATGCAAAAAAAACTTTATCATGTAGGGAGCCAACACTTGACATGTTAACCCCTCTGCAAACTAAAATATTGATGAATAATTCTTTTCAAAAATAAAAGGTCAATAATCTACAACAATATAGTGCACAATAATTTTCATACCTGCTGCTTAAAAAAGACCGGACATTAGTAGTGCCCACATTATTAGTAAATTGTCGCCAAGCACTGCGAGCTGACCTATGAAAAAAATGAGAGGAAATAATTAATTATCAATTACTAATGAATTAAAATTCCACAAAAATGCAATTAGAATTTCAATTGGAATTTGAATCCTCACCAATTGAAATTCACATTTACTTATTTTTTTAATGATTAAAAAATATTACTAATTCTTACTCATGTTTCTGCTCCATCTCAATCAATTGTCGAGCAGTGGACCCATCCATAATAATTTGAAGAGAGCCTCTTCTCGAGCCTGGAAAGTAAATTTGAAAAAATAATAATAAAAAAATTAAATAGTATTTAGTAAATGTATAGTACCTTTAGTAAATGTACCTGGCGTGAGAAAGTCACGGAAGCCATGAGAAAAGTCCTCAAAGTCAATTTTACCGTCCCCATCATGATCCAAGTCTGTAAAGATGACATCTGACTCTCCATCCGAAATTCCAATTTTTTTACACAAATCACGAAATTCCTCCAAACCAATTAATCCGTTCCCCTTTACATCACAAGCCCTAAATAAATCCTCAAGCCGGGGATTACTGTACACCGAAGACGCCATTGACCAATTCTACTACTCCAATTCACAAGAGAAAAAACAAGCCTAGGCAAACACATGAATATCTGTCTCATGAATTTCTACACAATTTCCCTATCCAATTTATTTTTATTTTTTTACAACTCTCTATCTCTACCCCTAAATAAAAATTTAGCAATTAATTTTATATCACATGATGTCTTCTATGTCAAACCCCTCACCACACCAAGAAAAAAAGAGGAAAAAAACTTGTCAAAGATTTTTAATTTTAATTTCCTTGAAAAGACTAATAAAATTCTTTTCAATAAAATTGAAGGTCTATATAACTACAGTACCAGGTACACCAGGTAATGAGAGGGTTGTGTGGAAGTGGAAACAAGTTTAATTCATGTGAGAGTCGAGTACTTGGTAGAAGAGTACCAAAGTCAAGTCTTACAACAGAAGAATGAATTCATAACCTGGAAATTGTAGAAATAAATTCAGTTGCACAAACATTGACAATAACAACAGTATAGCACATCATAGCATTTATTTGCCGGCACAGTTGCAATATAATTTCACCTCTATTGAACTCAAAATATTTCATAAACACAGAGTCGCAGAGGAGATGTACTATACACAACTGACTACTATTGGTTCATCTGCGGTTTTTGCCAATTTGTCATGAACGAGGAGACAGACCAACTCTTCTTTCATTGACATTGAAAAAAAAATTTACTTTGACAACAGTCCTTGAGTTTAGTACAATTTAATAGTTAAAAAAAATATCCATCTCATCTACACCTCTGTCTCTCCTCCATTTTATTGACTCATCCAATCATTAATAAAGCGTGTACTAAATATTATTAATTTATTTCATTACTTTCAAAAAATGTCCCCCCTGAACACACATTGTATATTAAAAGTCTGTCATACAAATTATTTATTGTATTTTGTAATTTTTTTTTAATAATTTCAGATTTTAAATGAAATGGAAGTATTATTTATTACACGTTTTTTAAATCGCGTAATCATTATATAGCAACATGTGTCTAAAACTCGTCAAGGTCTCATTCAGCGTGGCAAAGATGACTAACTACATTAGTTAACTCTAACTACGGAGAGAGAAACTTAATAAATTCAGTATTGATCCGCTGATCTACATTAGTGCCATTGTTTTATGTGTGTCTGTGTAACCTTATGAATAAGTTGTCTAACTTGGATCATCAATTCAGTTCACTTGCATTGTTTTTGATGTCAAAATTGCAGCACCTACTATTTACGTCTTTTTTTTCTGTATTATGTCCATGTCATCAAATCGTCCTAACTCGTGTCCTATACAATTAAACAATTAAAATAAATATGCCCATAAATGAGGAAAGTAATAGTTTTAATTGAGATGAAAAGATTTCGTATAAAAGAGGAAAAATTATTTTTAAACATCTTTTTTTTTATTGATTCCATTTCAATATTCAAGAATCAGTCATTCTACAAAGACCGAAAATAATTACATGCTTTATATTTTCTTTATATTTTTAATTTAAATAAAGCTCTACTTATATCTGTGTGTATATATGTAATTTATTACATACGTTCACATAATTTATGTAATTTATAAGAAATATTTAACAAATAGTGATCATCGTTAAATTTGTTTTTTTTCTTTTCATTTCACAAAATCGCACCCTTAAACCCATTAAAGTACAGCAATTTCATTAACAAATCACTTTTTATTTTTTTTTAAAATATTTCTTTTAAATCACCGTACAGTGTCTTAAGAAAGAGACTTTTGCACTGCTGTTCAAAAACACAAGATAATTATTTAAGTGAATCTTAAATTAAATGAGAGAGAAACAGAAAAAAAACGATTTCAAGTCATAAATAATGGCCAGAGGCTTTCATGGAATAATTTGATATCATTATTCATTTCATTAACCTCAAAGTCAAAAAAAATCTATGTAATCTTAATTCCTATTTTAATAATAAATTCAGTATTAAAACAAGAAAAAAAAAAAGTATAATAACTAAACATTAATCTGTATTTAAATTACATAACAATGCAAACTTTTTTTTTATATATTTCATTTAATTAAATTGTATAAATATGTCGTTTTTATTACTAAACACTTTGATTCAGTCAATAAACGTCAAGGTAATCGTTGCTGTAACTTAATGTGTAATTGCGGAATACGAAGACTGGTTAGCTATTGCTGTTACAAATAATCGTACGTCGATATAAATAATATATGTACAGTGTACATACATAAATCTACAATCGTCATTTTAATTTACTACATACTCAAGTCACAATATTCGTCGTTTTATGTGTGATAATTAATTTTTTTTAGGAATTTCAATAATATTTTTTCTGTATTTGGAAGTTTTTCAATAGCACCATTAATGGGAATCACACTGACCCAAATTTTACCGGCAAACCATTTCTACAAGTTTTTTTGCAAAAAAGGATTGACATTTGAATATTAAGAATAGTCAAATTCTAAACTGATGATCAGTATTATCTCCATTAATAGTTACTAATTTCTACAATTCATTTACTGACTACTTTTGTAACTGTTTTCATTCTTATAATGTTTTCTTTATTTTTCATAATTAAAAATGATATTTTTTTATAGCAACATGTATAAATCTATTCACTTTCAACCAGAAATATCCTACTTCGAAAGGCTGTAACAAACTAATAGAAATGTTAAAAGTCTAAAAAGATGCGATTTGTAGCTAAAAATCATTTTATAATTCAAGTCTATTAAGAAAAGAGAGAGTAGATTTTTGCCGCTACACTTGAATCACCATCGCATTCAGTCTTTCATTTGCCACTACTACTCTGTTTTCGTAGCATAGTATTGGTAATACAATATACCTATACCGGTTAAAATTAACATTCTATATATTATTATAAAATTGTAGTCATATATTTTTATTTATCAACATAATAAACAATAAATGAACATATTTTAGTCCGTACTATAGGTAAATATTATTATAAATTTGTATTATATATTACGTATAAAGCCTAAGATTAAGATCAAATGCTTTCAATTCTTTCTCCTTATTTTTATATTATATGGCTGCTTTCTGTGCTACATTCATCACAAAAAACCGGAACATCAGTGACTAACTTAGAATCATACATAAGGAATATATATTTTCTTTTGTCAAAGAAAATATTACATAATCATAAATAATGATACATTTAATATTTTCTCATACATGGTTTTGATTTCGGTAACTGAATCGAATATTGAGATAAATAACAAAATTCTGTCAAAATTTAAGGCCTGCACATTAGAGTAAGTACTTAGGCCATGGCTAGGTACAAGACCGTGTCTACAAAAGTATACGTCCATCTACAAACGACTCAAGTTCCTTACTAAATACACAGTATTATTACCAATTTTTTTTTCTTGTCAAGATAACAAATTTTATAGTACAAATATTTCACAATATTAGTTTTTTTTACCTATATATGTGAATATACGTGTACTCCTTAATATTTATAGATAGAATATAAGCACAAGGCAAGTAAGCCATCTGTAATAGCATCATGGCATTCTTTTGTAGCCGTAGTATTTATGTAACATATACTTACTACTATTATACCCTTGTACAACATCATCATCAGAGAGTGACTTAGGTGTATACTTGTGATATATTTTTTTATATAGATATATTTGTAGGATAATATATTAAGTAATAATAACAAGTAATTTAATTTAATATAGGGTTTAATAATTTGACTCTTTTTTTGTCTCTGACATGAGCATCTAGTCCATATCATTTTTTTTCTATAAATTTACCTGACTACGTCAAAACTGAATCATCAGTTGATGTGGGGGTGACTTCATAGAATGTGTCTTCATAGTCGACAGTCTCTCTTCTCATATCTCTCTCTGCACTAGGTATGTACTTGTTCAGGAGGTATATACAAGCTTCATATGTTGACATCATTATTGCTACAACAAAAAAAATTACAGGTAAAATTCAATCAAGTCCCCATATATTTACACCAAAAAGTTTACATTATAACAAAAAACACTTACATGTGTTAGGAATCTGTCGAATAAGTTGAGTGCCCAACCCTCGATATAGTCCCCTGAAACTTTCTTCTTTAGCCTAAAATAGAATACAATCCATATCATGATAAACTTCCGTGGTTCAACACACTCATAGTCCTCATACACATAAACTGTAAACAATAATTAGTAAAGAAAAAAAAATTGCATAGAGAAACTTACCACAAGGGAAAGAGTCTGCCAAAATCGACGATATTTTGTACCTTCTTCACGTAGTCGGGTCCTAGCAACCTCTGTTTACAAAAAGAAAAAAAGACAAGAAATTAGGTTACAATATTTTTTTAAACAATGTTAAAAGTGGAACAAAAAATGCACATTTACTAAATGTATATGTACACAAAAGTACAGCTGACTGATAATTTAGTAAAATATTAAATTAAATTTAAACGATAGAAACATAACTATTGACAAAAAAAATCAATCATGTTGATGTTTATCACATCATTGATTTTTGCCATTTCCTTTCTGTCATTCACATTGACTCATCTATTAAATACACATATCTGTGTAGGTATACATAAAATTGCAACGCATCAAGTTTACTACACTATCCGTTTATTCCCCTTTGGCTTACATATTATTAGACGAAAGTAATTTGACCCCATTTCCTACATGTGTACTATGATTCTGAACCATACAAAATACGTGTGGCGTTTACGATGTGCAACAAAAATAAACCTAGAAAAAAAACAATTTTCACGTTTCCTCAAGTACACTTTTTTCAGACTTTTTACTATTGAGGATAAAGAGTACAACAAAAAACATTTTTTACTTCATATCATTAGCATCACACCACTCTGTTTTCGTTGTACGATTTTACAATCTATGCTCGAGAATTATTTGCAACTAAACTAAACTGAAAAAAATCTTTGCCAGATGCACTATGGAACCAGCACAAAAAAGGTCTATCCCCTACCAGCCTTTATGATTTCTTATTATTTGTTTTCCTAATGAGACATGTCGTAGTAGTTTTTTGGCTTTCTTCCTAAAAAGAAAGTTAGAAAATGGTAAAAACAAAGAGAAAAGCAAGTTGAAAAGAGTATTTGATACTCAAATGGGGTATGACGGAGTATGTGATCATTCATAAAATTTTGTACAACTCAATTAGACAATTCATACAAAATTGGTCCTTGATCTACCTTTAAATTAGATTGACATGCTTTTTCTAGCCACTTGAAAACTCTGAAAAGGTCAAAGTTATGCTCGTAATAACTTATAACAAAGACGATTGAAATAAAATAAACTTAAAAACATAATGAGTTGGAGGGGAAAAAACCCTGAGCATTCAAACATTTTTCTGCTCCACATACTGATAATAACAAAGACACTTTTCTTTCTTCAAGTCTTTCAACATTGTGAGCACATGTGCAAAAAAGGAATAAACAAAACCTTGAGTATAGTTGGGCTATCACTCAAAATGTTTCCAAAATGTATTCTAAGCTATATTTTACAAGCCTTACAACAGTGTAATAATTTTTAAACTTCTTTTTTGAAAATAATTGCATACTGCACCAAGTCAACTAAAATTTGCCAAATGTGTTTAAGTGTGCAAAAATTCAAAAACTCTTATTGGTTTTTGAGCCTTTCTCGCTCTACAATATGGCTATCCATTGACTAGACTCTATAACATTGAGTTTTTGCCAAGAGCCTCGCCTTAAAATAGCAAAGTTCTGGTAGGAGATTGCGAAATCGTCATCACTGTATTTTACAGATGTACCATCAGCAAAAAGGAAAAAAAAAGTCAAAAGCACTTGCAAAACATGCCTTTAAGCCTCTTATGTCAGAGAAAGACAGACTTTGAACTTTAGAGATGCAAATGGAAGTAAACAAGAACAAGAGTCATAGTATAGAAATACACACACAAGTAGAGTCGTCCTTCATCTTAATTCAACCAAATTGGTCTCACTTACACACACACACATGCATACCTATTACGTATCATACTACCCGATCTTTGTCAACAAAACAACTTAATACAAAAAAACTCAAATAAAGCATGATTCCATTATGAGAATTAAAAGAAACGAGAGACAAAAAAAGAACAATCTCCGGAATGAATGGGAAGTCTCATTTTCAAGGTTTTAACTATTTTGCGCAACAAAAATTAAGAAATAGAAACCAACTCAACTTGAGTTACAAAACCTGCCATCATCATTTTGTTATTAATATTATATCAACAACAAGTCAACCAAGACTTTGTTACCTCTTTGATAAATTTCTTAGAGTAGATAGTATAAATATTAAATTTAATATTCTATTCATAGAATTAAGTTCTAAGAATTCAAAAGATTCTCAAGAAAAAAAAACCACCCTCCACCCTTAAATCTCAATTTACATACTAAGCTGCTTTTATAAAATTAAAATATTAAATTCAGTCAACTTACCATGAGGGTAGGCAATGGAGGAAGCGACTGTTTTGCTGATGGCTCCAGCAGCCATAAATTGAACAAAGTCCATTGAGGACTTATTTTCAGTCTGAAAAATTTGGAAAACATCAAATTAGTACTTTATAAATTGTAATACATGATAAAACTTGATGTAGAGAATATATTTACATATTAATTATAAATCAAAATTACGCGTAAAATTGACTCATGACTTTTCAGTTAAAAAACGTTTACTCTACTTTTCATACATTTTGACACTTATGACGGAATATAGAAAGTTAAAAATAATTTTTCTTACATCGACTAATGTTCGACTAGACTGGCTCCAGTTCTGCAAACGCTTCTTGACGGCTTCATAGATCACAAAGTGAATGACTGTTTCTGAAATACCCATATAGGACGCAGATATTCCCTTGTAGAATCCCAAAAGGCCTCCCTGTAATTCATATATTTTTTTCATTAATTCATTTGACAATGAAAATGATAAATAAAAACAAATATTCGTAAAATTCAAAATTATTGTCTTTACCTGTGCATAAATTCGTCGAACGACTTGTTTCGTTGTTAGTTTTTGCTTTTGATCTAGTTGAAGACGAGTTTTTACGAACCATACTGGATTGGTCGCTGTACAGGCTACGAAACCTAAAATGATTCAAAACATAAAATATTAACTTTACTAGTAAGATTTTGGTAAAATTATTTTAAAATTAATTAGATCATTAATTAGTCGTAGCTGTAGCATAGTCAAATAATACAAACACATGTTGAATGTTCACATATCTTTCATACTCATTACTGGATTCAATTTAAAATTTTATAATAATGAACAGAATTACGTAATACATACATTTCGTGTCCAATTTTACTTTTATAGTAACTACAACGGTATCCCCTCATTTCTTGGCTTTCAATTTTTTTTATAGGATTACATTCTCCCTAGAGAAGAACCATCAACAAAAATCCAGTTTTTACAATCCTTAACTATAGCCCAAGGGCCTTCTCATTCCCTCAACTATTTTTCTTGTTTTCTGGACCGTCCAACCATTGAGAGTTCAGTCACTTAACTTCAGTGAAAGACTTTAGACCATACAGAATGGTATCTTTGCCACGAGATGAGACTCGTGGAATTCAAAAATCAAAAATTCAATTCTATACAACTTCCACCTTTTCAAAATTAAAATCATAATGATGCACCTACTATTTCACACATTTAAAAGTAAGGTTCCAGCCATAAGTGTACGATATTTAAGTGTCAGTCCCTGTCAGTTTAGTATAGTCCAACAAAAAGTACAAGTAAATAAAAATCTAATCAACTACACCAAAGTTGGTAGTGGCCCACATGCCATTCTTTGCCTTCCTGGTATTTATGGTGAGAGAAAATGATTTAATTTCCATATGATTATAAATGATCTATCAAAACATTTTGTCAAATTGAAGGTTCAATCGAGACAGATTTTGAGCCAATATTAGAAAAATTTGATTCTTCAAAATTCACACTAATCTGTGCTGATCCTCCTGGCTATGGGAAAAGTAGACCACCAGAACGTATAATTCGAGGGAATCCTTATGCAACCGATGCTGACTCTGCTGCTACACTCATGAAGGTAAAAATATCATACACGAAAAAAAAACTAATCAAGTACATTACATGAAAATATGTTGTATTACATTTTAACAGACATTAGATATTTCAAACTATTCTATTTTGGGTTGGAGTAATGGCGGAGTGACTGGCGTTCATATAGCTGCTACTCATTCAACATCTGTAAATAAATTTGTACTATGGGGATCTCCAGCCTTTCTTGACGACTTTTCCCCCAAATTGACTGAGAGTAATATACACATGTCAATATCATAATTATTATTACAACATCAAAATTTAGTCAACTAAAAATAACTGAATCCCCTGTTTTTTAGTTATGCTAGACTCAAAAAATTGGATACCAAAAAGATGGGATATGATGATTAAAACGTATGGAGAAGAAAAAATGAAATTTATGTTACAAGATTTTCATAATTACATTCTAAATTCTTTCAAGACTGGAAGTTTTCGTCTTGAATTACTTTTACCAGTTATAAGAATTCCAACTTTAATTTTACATGGGAAGAATGACATGGGATGTCCAATAGAACATCCAAAAAAATATAAAGAAAAAATATCAAATTCAAAGTAATGTCCTCAATTAAGAATTATATATTTTCAACAACTTTTGGTTCATTTAATTATTCGTTTATATTTTAGATTAGAGATATGGCCTGATGGAGAACACGACCTTCATTTACAATTTCCAGATAAATTTGTAAAAAGAATTGAAAATTTTTTACTCACAGGAAAGTGACTTACAATTTTTTGTTTTATCCGTCCAATTTGCATTTTAATTCCAACTACTTAATATTATCAAGTATTAAATTTCCTTTTTTTTGACAGTTTATCCATAACTTTAAATTAATTGACATATGAATAGCTTACAAGATTTATAAATTTCAAAGTCTCTTAATAAAGAGACATGTTCATTTGTCATATGTCCTTACTTTGTAGTAATTCTTCTTGTACTGACACAGAAAAATATTTTCTTGTACAATCACCGGCTTCAAGTCAGTACATTGACAAGGATAATGATAATATGGTGGTCAAAACTGCATATATTTTACATGTCAACTCTTGGCTTACAACCCCTCTTGTAAAATACGAAAACAAGCCAAAGTCTCTTCTTGTCTTTTCATTGTCATTAACTGTCTCATCCAGTAGCCACGCTCTCTTAACATGATATAATACTTTATACTTTACTTTTTTGCTATATAACAAGTTACAACACAAACCCAAAGAGTACTTTTCAGGCAACTTCAAAAACTGCAATGCAAAATTCCAACTTTTATCTTGCCAAAAAAAGGATACGTGTGCAATTGTGCACACATTACTTCCATAAGTCTAAAGTTTCCCCACGCTTTTTTTTGTCACAGAAATACCTTTCACTATAACAAATTCTTCATTTCAATCCGTATGACGCATGAACACGCAAGAAAACAGTTTCCGATTTCTTCCTCTCTTAGGATTTTCATCTTAACTTCTTAGTAACTATAACAAGTTGAATTCAGTTGAAAGTCCAAAATCTGAATCCTAAATAACAACAACGTTGAGACGATGAAAAAAACAAGTGAATCTAATAGATGAGATGAAAACTCTCTTCGGCGCCTCTACTCCTCTTCTGTTTGTAAACCATTACCTACGCCATTCAACAAATTATATTTTTAGCTCTAATCCAAAACATTCACATTTACGCCATTACATTATTCTTCAATCTATTAAGTGCAAAACTATAACAAAACACAAAGTAGAAACATATTAGAAAATTCCCAAAATAAATGTTAATACAATTTTTTTATTACGATCAAAAGATTCAGAAAATATTTTTCTTCTGTAATAGAATGTTGTATTTTTTTAGTACTTTGTAGTTTGTACGTCATTCTCATTAATGAATTAAAATTTTGAGCCAACAACATGTTTTGAACTTGACCTAACAAAAATAACATGGAGAAAACATAAACAAACCAGAAAAACCTAAAGTTTCTCTAATTGACGTTTTCATTGTATGTATGATATAATGTACACAGTACACAGTGAATCGTTTACGTTCAATTTGGTTTTATACTCTCATAACATGCATCTTAAAACTCAAGGGAAAGAATTCGAAAGAGTCGCGTCGCAATGCGAATCCTACACTATTCTTGGTTGTATAATGTTAAATGTAGTACACAAAGTTAAAATCGTTTTATTTTCAAGGTGAATGTCAAAGGAGGTAGTGATGTGCGTGCAAGTGAACGAAAACATACACATTTTATATATAACAGAACTACGATGAATTAGAGGTCTTGGAGAGAGAACTAAAACTGCATGTGTTTCACTATGTATGCATATAAATAGCATATCATACTAAAAGAATCAAATTTATATAATCTAACATTTGTTGTCCTTATTAGACTATAGTTAGTAGTACCTAGTTTAGTTGCATTGTGAATTGGGAATGCACTATGGAAATTCTCCTCTTATATTCTCAACTTGCCAACATGTCTAATCGACTTTGTCTATGTTATCACAAAAAGTAAATAGAAATTATTTTGTCAACTGCAAGTCCTCTCTCACGCCTTCTTCCTCCAATTAAACAGCCATGTGTTGTCTTGTCCATACGATGGACTCTCAACAAATCAAAATCCATACTTAAAGCCACGACCACAATTTCATCATATAAAAAAAACAACAAAAGTCATTTCATTTGACATTTCTCTCGGGTCTTTTTTCATGGCGTTTAATTAGGCAAGACCCTTTCTTGACATGTTTTTCCATCATCAACTTTACTCAAATCCTATCTATTTCAAATTGAAATTCTCAGTGTTTAAACAAAACTTTGTTAGCTTTACAAATAGTAAATAAATAGTATGTACAATTTATCTAAGAAAATGTAACCAGCAAAAATACAGATACATTTATTATTTAACTATAATCTAATTACATATTGTGACACAAGTAACTATACTAATATTTAGTAATATTTTTAAATGAATCATTTTTGAATATCATCAACAAATATGCACACATCAAATTTCTACTCCGTCTCAAAGTCCGTTCTTCCACGACTGTCAATAAAGTCAACCACCCACTGAACTGTTTTTATATTATTAAATTGTTTTGATGATTCAATAAAAAAATATTGTGTAGACTTTAAACTTTATTTTCAAGGAAATTCTCAACTGCCAACCATTCCTCGTATCACATCATCAAAATAAAAACTGTCATGCATACATGTACTATACTAAAAACTTACAGTAAATACTATTCCATGTAAAGTACTCTCTTTTTTGCAAAACTGTTTGTTTACGTATACAACTTCATGTCCCATGTGGATTTCATTGTATAAAAAGCGTGGGTTGGTCTACAGTGACAGAATTTTTTTTATATCGTCTTCCTTTCTGCCTACACCCCGAGTCGGAAGAAGAAAAAAATATACTGGCTCGGATCTGACTGGATTTGGCAACAGCTCTTAAAAATTGCAAGCATGAACTATTTGATCCATGAATTCACCTTAAACTTTAAAAGGCCATGGATAGAACTATTTCATAACAAGTTCAATTAAACTTTCTGCAATGCGCCATGCGTAACCATAGGTCATGTTTTCTTTTTACATAATTTTTTTTACCTGAATGAGGATATGAAAGAGTGTTGGAATGTCAACAGTAAATACCACAAATGACAACCTATTTAATACCATAATCCGTGCATGCAATATTGAACACAACTAGTGTATGCATTTGGCATACAAATCTCATCTCTGTCCCTACGCTCCACATCTAGTACTACATACAACTGTATACTCTTTAACCTTTAAATGAATTTGCCCTCTACCATAATAGAATATATAAAGTATGCAAAAATTATCTTTTTAAAATCAGATGTCATGAAATAATTTATTTCAAATAAATCGTCTTAAATAGAAAATTAATTATGAATAATAAGAAATAAAAGATTTTACCCGTGCCTAAATGTACCTAAGTTAACACACGTTCTTCAACCATTGTCACAAGTGAAGGCTAACATCCTTCAAATTATTTTAATTATTGCATGCTAATTGCTTCTCATTGACAAGGGGTTTCATAGTACGATAAATATTTATGAAAGTTGATGGACTGTCTTTGAAAATCCCTTGAAATTTACAGACAATTTCCCTCTAATTTCATGGCATAAAATTTCTGACGTATCTCCATAGTCCAAATCCTACAGAATATACTACAATCTACATGGATGAATTCAATACTCTATATAACTCATTCTGAACTCACTTTGAATTAATCATGACAGCCTTCAAACAGTGTACATAATAACAAATTATCATACAGATTACTTTTATGAACCATCAATTTTCATTTAAATTCAGTTTTACTTGAACAAGGAACGACATATTGTAGACTACATTAAAATTATAGAAAAAAAACTATGTTCCAGATTGGAAACAAATGAGCTCAAGTTAAAGTTGAAGCTATCAAGGAGTTTGCAATTACCGTCAGTCAAACTTTTTAATTAAAACAACCTTTTTATCATTACTACTCTACACAATTAAGGGGACACATCAAAAAACCCTTTATGCAGGCAAGGAAATGCCTTTCTTTTTCAAATGTATACAGATAAAATAATTGTTATAAAAATTAACAAGCTGTAAACATAAATGGTGGGTGGGTTATTTTATATTTACCTGCAGTGGCAGCTGAACAGATGTGAACGACAGGTGATTCGGTGGGGAACATTTGATTGTAGGTCTTCTTCGATTGTGAATATGCACAGAAATAAATAGCACGGGAAGGTGCCACACCAACTAAATTTGGACCAAGTCCCTACAAAAAGAGAAAATAATTACATCATTAGAAATTGCATGTCACATTCAAAATGATGAATGAAATGATCATAATCATAATCTAATTATTATTGTCGGTTTTGACTACTGAGACTTTGACCCCAACTGACAAAGAAAAAAAATTGATAAAATCTTTGTGTAAAATTTTTATATTAACAATATACACATGTGGAGTGACTTTTGTTGACAGAATTTGGCCCTCAACTTGAAATTAAGTAGAAATTAAGGTATACAGACTAAACTAGACCTATAATAGTACTCTTTGTAATTGAAATTTTCGTATGTATTGTACAAATATTCCATGTCAATTATCAACGTTGCCTCTCTTCAAAGTATATTTCACACACATTAAGTCTCATATTGAATTATTTCGGGCAATCGAACAGTTGTTGTATTTACCTTGAAAAGTGCTTTGGGTCCTTCCTTCTCAATAATGAGCCTGTAATACACAAAAAAAGGAGGAAATTATAATAACTAAAAGATAAAAAAAAAGAATTTCATTACCCTGCATTTTCGTATTATACTGCTTTTGTGTCAATCATGTACTACATGTATCAGAAAAAATGTTTTTTTTTCATCAAATCTGTAACATTTGATTCGTTAACTTTCCATCGATAGTTGAAATAATAAATATTGAATATAGGATTATTCACACTACAAAAAAAGAGTCAAATTTATTCGTTAAAAAATAGAGACATGAAGATATCATATTTTTCCATTCAACTCATTCATCAGTGTGATACTAACTAATGTACTTATTTGATTTTCAAAAAAAATATTTATCTTTATGCCAATGGTCATGTCAAATGTGGTCAATTTATGCAAAATTTAGTAATATGCTGCATACTACAGAATATAAGTTTCATTCAACAAGGATACAGTTATAGTAGAACTACGAGGTATTTAATGTAAAAAAATCGAGATTCCATATCCTATCTTACATAATACTATCATCAACTTCGTAATATGAGTATTTATTGAGTTATAATCAATTATAGTATATATACCTCATGGATAATGCTTCATCGATAATTTGAATGTAAACATACACAACCTTTCATCTCATATTTGACATCAAGAATAATATATCAAGACTTTTCCTCCTTCCGTTCAAACATAAGAAACAAGAAATTAACTGAATAAAACTGGCTTACATGTCATACAATTCCTATTAATAATAAATTTTATATCTTTCAAATAGAAATGACTGGACATGTATAAACATTAAGAGATTAACCACCACAGTCGCCTAGTGTACATATGCCTTCTTCTCTATTAATTTTTAAATAGAATACACTAGAGCAAAGGATGAAACGTTTTTCAAAAAAATCTCTAAAGTGTCACATCTCTCCCTAGCAAATAAAACTAGATTTTGCATTTTATTTTTTAAAAAATGCTAAAACGAATGATATACAGAAAAAAACACAATAAATAAAAAGCACTAAAGCTAGAGAGTTGACATTTATGGAGATTTTATCAAAATTATAGTCTCAATTTTTGAAAAACAAATTCTCCCTCACCACGCCTAACTTTGTTTTATAATTAAAGTATCCTTATTAATTTAATTGTAAATAATTGCAGCAGTATGTGTACATACATAATTGTAGTTATTAACAGAGCGAGAAATTACTACCAGATAAAATCTATTAATATACAATGATTATTATTTTTAAAAATCCTTTTAAATATGAATCAAATTATGTTTATCAATAATACATACTAATGCTCATGTGTTTTTTCTGTGTGGATGAGGAGTAAAGTCTAGTTATGGTCAGGATTCGTCGATAAAAATACGCCTACAGGTCGGTTCATCTCTCACCCCTGGAAGATATATCAATGGAAGGGCAAAAAAAAATGTTGACAAGCGTCTTCTTCTGACTCTTCATCTCAATAAACAAGTTGAAAACTGGATATTTCTAGTGTTTCGGGACTTTGTAAAATTTTCCATTCCCTCCTTTTTGACAAGAGTGTGGCACTGTGTACTTAATGAATCTCTACAATATGCATTACGCCTCATCTGTCCCTATCTTGTCAGATTCATCGAGTAGTACTCGACGAGTACCTCTGATATCCTCTGACCTATTCTTCACCCAAAACCAAACAAATCCAGTTTATTGGCTCCTATTTGTCGTTTAAATTTTCCTTAAACTAGATTTGATCAAAGAATATCCGTCATCTACTTGACCACTCAACCATTTTTTTATCCTTAAAAAAGACGACTGTACTTTTGCACCAATTAAAGACTCCTTGCCACGTACTGAACTCCTGGTCCCTTCCTCTTGTACAACACATCACATCTTAATTATCTAATATCGGTATATAAGGGTATTACGTATAATATACACAGTTCCTTTAACTGAATCATCACGTAACTTAATATCAAGTCACATAATATTTGCAATCCAAAGACATGCTTTGTAATACATTCCATATAATTAAATTTTACTACTTGAAAAATTAGTAGTGGATATTTATTTTACTTATCAGAGAGACTGAGTAAGGGAAAATGAATCATTTCAAAAATTCAACGAATTTTCCTCCTCATACATTTTGAACAATAATAATAATAATCAACTCACTATCAAGACGACAGCGCATTCTCAAATAGTAATAGTAAACATAAGAAAGTTTAAAATCAACATGTGCTTCAGTTTGTTCCATTTTTACAATTACAACTATGCTGGACTACTAAACTTCCGGTACTAAGTGAGTACTTACTATTACAATTGATTTTGCTACCTTTATTATAATAATACTCAATAAACATTTCATGACCAGTAAATATCTAGTAAATATCATGACCAAACAAATAGTAATCACAATCATAGAGGCTAACAATAACTACCAACAAATCAGAGTTCATAATCAAATGGTGCACTAATAATAATTATTGTATACAAAGCTGTAACATACTTTAGAACAATTATACAAACATAAGCACACATTCCTTTACATGGGTACATGCTCTGAATTGAAAACTTTGTTATTGCCTTTGAGTTTGACTTATTCGCATTTATTATCAGTCCGATTTCTAAAAACTACCTAAGACTACTTTTTACAAGTTTTAGTTACAACTAGTAACTTACAAATAGCCTAAATTCCTACATTCGTCAATAACCAATGACTGACCCTCCAATACATGACCAAAATAGGACAATTTAAAAAAATAAAATGAAATTTGGAGGAAATGTAAAACAGCGAATTTTTTTCATACAGTCACTACTACAAGATTAAATCATTTAATCTTGCATTTAATTTAAATGCATATTGAAGGAGGAGACACACAATTAAAATGCTTTTTAAATCAGAAATAATTTATTACCCATATCAATTAAATCATGTGAAGAAGAAGTCGAACTGTTAACTCATGATCAGGAGTGTATAAGTTATGGAAGCATAAGTATGTGTTGTTATTTTTGTGTGTAGCATGTGTTGTCACTTTATGCTTCTTATCGTATCATCCTCCCTAATCCTTTTGCATGAGCTGAGCACGGGATCCTACTCTACACATTATATTATGCAAATTTTCTATAATACAATCTTGAGGGAGAACAAGATCATGATATAGGAGAGAGACACGCTGTCATGAGAGTTTCAAAGTCATGAGAAAACTATCAAACATATCGTCATGAAAAAATAAGTTACGCAATGTCAAAATCACAGTCATCGTACCTGAGACACTGTACGAGGCCAATTTTCGGGGTACTGTTGGCTGGCATTGGATTAGAATGATGAGCGACAGATAGAATTTGAGCGCTGCGTCCACAACTAACACTGCAAAATAAAAATTTTAAAAATCATCAGTAACAAAACCACATTTCATCAAGTTAAATGAATAAATAATATTGCGAAATGAGTGTACATTGATTATCTTCATAATAACATGCCGGTCAAAAAGTAAACATAAATAACTCTTGTCATCAAATAATTTTTGACAAATTTGTATCACACATTGAACAATAGATAAAAATTAACCACTTTACTCGTTAAAGAACATACCAGGTGCTAAGGTTCCGATGAGATCTTGGACGACTATTATCTTTGATAGGATTGTAGGGAGGAAGAGGACCCATTGTGGGTTTCCCTGATGAACCTGAACTTCCTCCATTCCCAAAAACTGGATTTGAGGATTGAAGTCGAGTTTTGACCACTTCAAGAGGACATGTCACTACAGCACCGGCAGTTCCAGCAACCCTGTATAAAAACAAATTAACATGAGATGATTTGTTACAAACACTTCAAAATGATTTCGTCATTATTATAAAATCAGGTGAAATAAGGTAAAAATATAAAAAGATTTCATCAGATTACTACTGTACAAAAAAAAAAGAAAAGAATAAATTGATTTTACTTACCCTCCAGCAACTAAATGAATTAAAGTATCCCTTTGAGACATTGGCTCTTTGATACAATGTACTTAATTGTCACAAATAATTTCTCAAAATTATCCAAACAAAAGATGAGCACATAAGGAACACACAGAGAGATGAGAGAAGAATACTAAATTTTCACAATATTCTTGAAATGGAAATTTTATAATCAAAATGAAGATAAAACCAAAAAAAATATATTCAATATGATTAAATGTGTGTGCAATTAGCTTATCAGTGATGTTGGCGAACACAACAATAGTTTTGAAGTTGGAGAGAGAGAGAAGAGCTAACTTTGATTCACACTCATTCGACAACGAGATACAGTTTCACACTGACGACTCAAAGTAGCAAAAGTTACAATGGAGCACCGAGATAGCCGATGCAACACGACGATGCACGTCTGTAAGAAAAACAAAGTAAAATGAAGTTAAGTATACGAAACTATAAATGAACCTTTCAAATGATAATTATACTGTTTACATTTAAAAACAATAAAACTTTATACATGATCACTACATAATAAATACAGATGTACTTTTTTTACATTCTTTTTTACAAAAAAAAGAGAGGACTAATCAATGTCATGATCATCCGATATGTGTATTACATTTGCATAAATAATTATGCATTTGAATGATAAAAGTATGCACGGTACAAAAGTACACATGTATTTATAAAAGTTAATCTATTTTGAGTAGCCTTATAATATTCTAACTTGTTCTTCCTATTTATGACTAATGTACATGATCGACTACATACCAAACGACGACAGATTATCCCCCAAACACTGTAGTTCACATGTACAAGCTATTTAGTTAAATCTTGCTTGAATATCAAGCACAATCATGATGATTTTAACTGCACCACTAAAATACGTTGTACTTTTTCGCCAACTTCTTCAAAGTGAGGAAAATAAACCGTTGGCTCGAATTTCACGCTGTACATGCCAGAGACACCATCAAGTATCAACACAAACTGCGTCATAATCGTATCATCCCCCCCTCAAAAAATGACAACAAAAGTAGTTTTTCGAACGGAAGCAACGTTTTTTTAATTTATTGAATTCTATTCTTCAACTTAATATGCAAAAGTACAAATAACACCAGGTTGATGATTAGTAAAAATTAGTAAACAATAATACTGCTATTGATTACTAAATATAATGTAATTTTTAAGTAAAAAGCTGAAGTAACGTAGTAAAAACATTCGAACATGAAATTTCGAAGGTACGTTCTCAGGTAAGTAGTAGTACAAAGGAAGTAAAGAGACATTGGGAAAAAACATTAAAAATAGCTAATGAACTGGAATATTATGGCAATAATTATTTGAATAATCTCAATTATTCAACTATTCTTTTTGTCATCGTCGTCGTCACTGGAACTTCTCGAGTCCTCATACTAGACAGAAGAAAAATTATCATTAGTACTTGTAATATAATTATTTTTTTATGAAATTAAATATCTTATTTGACTTACTTTTCCCTTGGATAGAGCACTCAATGCAACTTTGAAAATAAAATACGTCCAAAAGACGTGTAGAAACAACAAGAGCACCAGCATTGTATTGAAAATATAATATGCCTAGGGAAAAACAAACGTTTTAAATTATTTAAAAACATAATGGACAAGAAATAAGAAATAAATTTTTGAAATGTGATCCGTACTGGGAATATTTTGATAATTTTTGTGGCCTCAAACAAAGTACTGTTCAAAATATGGCATGGATAAATCCCCAGTCTAGTCACAATCCATAGAATAGTAAACAACCCGAATACTGAAAGAAGAACATTGAGCAATGTATTAGTTGGACATGATTTACGTTTAAAATTTAATTATTAAATTTTAGTAATTTTAAGATTTTTATGCTTACTCATATCACAAAGTCGATCCTTGCTGGCATATTTTGCCATCTTGCCAATCTAAAATAGAACAAAAAAAATTGTCATAATTGTAATATAATTTTAAAAGATTAAAATAAATTTACTATACTCATTTGAATTATAATTAAATAGTACTTCAAGAAAGACGTCAGCTGTATCATGTAGCAAAATCACTAGACTTCCAATCCTGCGAGGAGGAAAAAAAAATGTTACATTGCTCTTAGTACATTATTTTTCCACATACTATTATTTTAAAAAAGCGTTGCATGACCTAGAGATGATTATTATTTTTTTGTTATTATGATTATTGTTAAAAATGTAACAAAGTACAGACTCAATGAATTAACTGTATCTGTGATTATACAACTAACTCAATGGTAGAAATAAACGACAAATTGAAGTTGTCGTGTTTTTTAATAATACTGAAACGAGTAAAGTAAATTATTTGAATGCGATGGCAACAAAAAAAATATTTTTTTTAACTATACGCTCACCTCGTTAGATTTCCAACCCAAGAAAAACAAAGTAATCCAATTGTCGTCACATGATGAATAAACTATGTTGAAAAAAAAGATAAATTGATAAAGACATGACTTTGTCACTCTCATCTCATCATAGAAATATCTACATCATCTAAATTATTTACCATTTGCCAAAAATCCTTTCTCTTCACATCATTAAACTGGGAAATAAAGAGTGACCAGTAGAAACTAGTTGACATGATATAGTACCACCAAATGTCAGTATCAATGTTCTACAGAAAGAAATCCAATAATTTTCATAATTAAATTATGTATAGTCATACTAATAACTAGTAGCATACTGCTAGGTGAGTCACCTAAGGTGACGGTCACCCCCTATCAAGCAATGATGATAGTTTAACAAGTACTGATCGTTAGACTACCAACTTAAAACAACTCTGGCATTCATTTATAAACAAAAGATATATAACACAACAGTAGCATTACATGGTTTGGGTAATCATTCCAGCAATCTGCCCAACGAGGTGGAGAAAAAACAACAAAAATATATGATATAAGTTATGGTTCAAAATATTTTATAATTTATAATAATCATATACATACAATAGTGTATAAAATCATACCAAGAATATTCCAAAACCAAGTTTTATTTACTAAGACTAATAAGCCACCAATCCACAAGCTCCCATAGCAGATGAATTTCCAACTATAGAAAATTTATTACAAAACCCAAATTACTTGTTAGTTTTTACTTTTACTTAGTAGTAGATATTAATAAAAATTAAAGAATACTTAAATATAGTGTATTATTATATAAACTTTTGATTCGATCAAAAGTATTATTTCGTATGTGTTTGACAAAAAAAAACAAACAAAAATTATCACTATATAAAGATAACCCACCTAGCATACAAATCAATTTTAGAATTGAAGGGAATGAAAAACAAAAAATGTCAATATTGATCGTACACACAGGTTCCACAGGTATGTACAATTAAAAATGGGAAAAGAATAAATGTTTATTTTGCTTACCCACTCTCAGTGAATTTCTTTAGTCTAGAAGGGCGGTGATGAGCATATCTCCTCCTTATCCATCTCTCAACTTGTCTTACTCCTAGTCCAGATTTTTTTGCAATTTTCTCAAGGTCCCGAAATCCCAATTTTTTGGATCCAACAGCAGACACTACTGCCTCATAACTTGATTCTAGTAGAGGATTGGAATTTGTATTTGACTGAGAAACGTTGCTCACCCGACCAGGTTTTAAGCCAAGTTGTACACCAACTTTCTCCAGGAAATACCTGTCAACAACATAAATGAAATGACCAACGTGCTTAATTTATTGAGAAATTTGTGTATTAATAATATGCTATCTAATGAGTATTAGTAACGACAACAAATGACTCGTATGACTATTTAAATTTTTATTTTACCTTTCTGTGATCCATCCTGTAAATTTGTGAAAAAGAGAATAATTTTGTTTAAAGAGAACAACAAAATAAACGGTTTCATGGCACATATAGCTTTTGAAATCTCAATAATTAATAGCAAATATTGTTTAAAATTTTCAAAAAATACTTACTGACAGCAATTAAAACTATACCAATCAAAACTGGGAAAATTAAGTCTGTGAATTCTGTATATCGAATTTTGTCCGTTGTTTTCACATCACTCCACGTGTAGTTTTCAGGTAGCCAAACTTTTTCACTCCAGATCCAATTGTTAAACGTCTCCATTTCCTATAATGTAACCCATCCACACAAATTTTAATTTAATAATGATCAATGATTCATTGATCATAGTCCTAAAAATAGCAATAATACATCCAAAGCCAATAAACGATATTTTTATTGCAAAGGGGCGTTGTTTCACCCCTATCCTTATCTTATCTGACAAAATATTTTGTTTATTCAAGTACCAGGTATTTTTTTACCTTACCTTGCATTTACAGCATGAATTAGGCACAATTTTTTACATAACGACTCCTATATTAATGACACAGTGGTTGTGATGGCGTGCACTAAAGTTTCCTTGTGTTATCTTAACAAGAGGTGAATGGGAAGAACATGACGAATATGCTATCAAAGTAAATTAAGATAGAAAAGAGTCAATTAAAATTTAATTTAATTTATTTTGAAGTGAAGACTAGCCCGCCGTCACCTCCAAGGACGTATGGATAGTTTCCTATCAAAAATTAAAAAAAAACATGTTGAATCCCATTTAACTTTTAAATTACAATGTAAACTATCCATTTCCCCTCCCCTTCATCCACTATCAATTAAACAGTCTCAAATTAACTACAGGTAGTTATACAGGTAACTATAATTAAACTTCACCTCTGCAATTAAATCCTAGTGTTGATTACAACCGTCCAGGGGGCAGCATGATTGCCGTCAAAAAATTGTACAAAAAATCACTGATGAATCAAATAGAATAAGGTTTTGCTTCAAAACTATTAATAACAGAGTTTTAAAAAGAATCAAACAAGTTTGTATCTTGAACTAGTAGACAAATTCTATGAAATCTTTGATGTTCTAGAACTTTAACTTTATGAGAGGAGGAAATAACATTAAATTCAAATTCTGTGAAAAATCCCGTCTTATGTCATTCTCAGTTTATTTTAAAACTGTGTAGAGTAATCGTCCCCTTTTTATACATTCATATTTTCTTGAAGAAAAACAATAAAGTTTGAGAGAAAAGCGGCACGACAGTAAAATATATACGTGCATCTTATAAGCGATAGCGATAGACATACACAGAGATACTAATAGTAGTAAATTGTAGAGCAAAAGTTGTAGTCTAACATGGTGTCCTAATGCATATAGATGAGATGCTACGAAATCTTAATTTTAAACAACAGATCAAGTTATTTTAAAGTCGGTATGTACACTATCGTTGTAACTGTGTGGGTCTGTATTTGAGTAGATGTCGTGTAAGGAAGAAGGCCCGTAAAAACTTTTGCTTCGGGCCAGATTTTCGTCCGAAGTTATGAAAGTTTGCATGTTTGTACATACTCGTGTACATTTCTACAGTCTGTTTTTTCCTTTTTTACAAAAAAAATTCATTCAAAAAATCATTATTTGTGTACCAAACAAAGTGATGTGTCTTTGATCTTTGTTGACCATATCTTAGTTGTCTCTGCTAGAGAATAGATTTTAACACAGTCAAAACTTTCTACAAAGTAACTATTTACTTAAATACAGTTGGAATTGTGCACTTTTTGTTCTTTTTTTTTCGCAATTAAATATTTATTCACAAAAAATTTCATTCAACCCGTCCAGTCAATCTATAGAATTTGTTCAACATTGTACATATAAAATAAAATAGTCATCATTGTTGTTGAGAATCTTTTTCCAAAGAAGAGAATTAAATTATCAAAAAGTGAAAATTTCTACAATGTCGTCTGGTGGTGCAAAAAATACCGGAACAGACAGTAAAGCAAATAATAATTTTGGGGGACTTAGTTTCGACCATGACTCTCTACCAGATTTTTCTGAATTTGAAGAGTCTGATACTCCAGGAAACGACAACAAGAGGTTCTTATTCTTATAGTACAACAATTTAAATTATCAAAATATATTCTAATATCTGACTTTGTGTGTGTCTCTAAGAATTGACATTTAACTACTTTTAAGTGTTGATAAATATTAGGCGATTAACATTTGAAACTGAAAATTTTTAATCATTCGTTGATTGTCCTTTGAACAGTTAAAAATATTTGTTTTGACATTTTGATTTTGATGTGAATTCTTATTTCTCAAACAAGATTACAACAAAAAAATTAACCTTTGTTTTTCAAAATTAACAAATAATTCCAATTTAATAATTTTCTCTTCAAAGGTTTCTTTGCATTTATTGATTCAAAAAACTTTTACTACCTTTCTTTTCGAATAGAAAACAACTCAAATTGAACTGATTATGATTAAAAGTTGTAACATTTACAACAAATACAAGTGATGAAACTGTTTGGCAACTAATTTTGTTTTTATTCTTTTACATTTTTAATTGTGATTTAACCCTTGTGCTATATAAAATTATATCATTAACCAAAACAAGAGAGAGTCATTTCCAAAAATATTCATTCCGGCATCAAAATAATAAATGATGAACCCAACGAACCGGTGATAAAATTACAAAAGTAACAAAGTTTACCCCTTTTTTGTCTTCATTTTATCAACATTACGAAATTGTTTTCAACAGAACAAGAACAAGTGCTTCAGAGTTCATATTTAAATGATATTTGCGTGCTAACTGCTACCATATTTACTTGAGAAATATATGTCAATAAACAGACATTACATGCCATCAAAAGTTTTTTTATAATCATCTCTAACAAAATTCTTCAAAGAATAGACACAGCGATAAGGTCAGCTTAATAGAGAAAAGGAGCAAACAAAAAATAATTATTTACTCTGTAATAATATAACACAACGCAAAGATTTGTTAAATAAGAAATTATCAATATTTAATTTTCATATCACACATCCAATTGCCTATAATATATATACAGATATTATATTTAATATTTAAGTAATTAATATAAGTTTTATTGTTCAAACTTAATCGAGCTGAAGAGCTGAAAGTATTTTTCAATTCTTTGCCATTTAACGAAGCATTTAAAAAAAATTGAAAACTACTTAGGAAAAAAGAACCCACACATTGGTTTTTTTGTGTAATAATCCTTCGTCTCGTCGTTTTTTGTGACACTTTGCGATCTGTGTTGACCTATTTATTTTTGCAACCAAAAATAAACACTGCTCTGCAGAAAAATCGTAATAATAGTCATTCTGTAATTTACACAGCTCACATGTTCAAAGTAATAAAACAGCTTCGACCAAATTAATACATATTTTAGCTAATTCAACTAATATAAATATACAATTAATTGTACATATTGTAATTCTAATTAATTAACTACTATCATTAGAACACGTACACATAGTTTCATACTTTTTCCAGTATTTCACAAGTCAATACCAATTCAATTTGTGCTAATCTAGCATTAGTTTTTTTTGCTAACGAACAAACAAATTTATATTCTTAAAGAGGGGATAAATAATATAGTCACTTATTTTGCATTCCATTTTAATTATATTAAATTAAGAAAAAATATAACTTAGGCTATTTAATTGTAAAAAAAATTAATAAGACACACCGAGCAACGAAATTGAGACCATCGACCATTAAATTAAAAATATCAAGTCCAAAATATATTAATTGTTGTCATTATTTTGTGAATTGTTGTGAAAAATATTTTCAAGAGAAAATAAGGAACCATCCCAAATTTAAAAAAAAAGAAAAAATACAACGTACAAGGAAACACCGTGCATTTATATTTATATTTAACATTTAATTGCAATTTAAAACCACAAAGCCAACACGCTAATAATACTTAATATTATATTTTATTAAATAACGCAAATATTAGGTTAAACCGTTGTGATACATTAACCAAAACCACAAGACTGTCTTTAAAAACAAACAATTAAAAATTCCATACGCAGCGTACCTTTCATCAAAATCCACAAAAAAATATAAAAAAATAATTAAATTAAATATATAAATATTTTTCATGCTTCAATTTAAAAGTCCAACGTTATCTTATTAATATTACAAAAAAAATATATTGTTGTTACAAAATTATTCAGAATATTTAATAATACATTTCGAATTATTCCTATACAAGGAAAACTAGCAAATAATCTTTAGATTTGGTCATTGTAAGCATTATTTATTTGCTAAAAAAAATTTTGCGCAACTTACTTAAAACGATAGTTAAGATAAGCCGGCTCGAGTGCAATTTAAAAAAAAGTAATTCCAAATTTTACTAATCACTTCAAACTTAAGAAGAAGAGCTCCAAAGAAGCAAAGTCGATTATTTTGTATATGACATTTTTTGTGTGCTATAATATATATATAATATATTAATTACTGTGTGTATAACTTGGCCTGAATTAATCTACAAGATTCTTAGTTTGAAAGAAGTGCTGCATGTGTTTTTTTCCTCCATTTGTTGTTACTCAAAATACACAACGGCTAATAATGTATTCCTGCCTAATCCGGAAATAATCAGCTAAGAAATTTGTTTGATATACAAAAAAAAATTACAACAACTCTCATCTCTTTTCTCAGTTGGATACTTTTGATAAAGTAAAGTTTGCAATTTTTTTCTAATCTTGAATATTTAAAAAATAACAAAAACAAAAAAACTAAAAGTTTACATAATTTTTTTTCTAAAAATCTAGGAGACCGTCCGAAGGGAAAATGGCTCCTGGTAAGTAATCTTTGTATTTTCAGTTGCTTCATATTTTAGTCAAAGAAAATTGGCTCAAAATTCTTGTCATAATTGTCCTACAACCTACATTTGTAGAATCATGACTAAAGAAATATTCAAGATGAAGTTTTTTTAAGAAAATCCATTTATTGATGAATCTTCTACAATCTACAATAGTGTACAAGAATTTTGAGCCCCCCCCCCATTTTGTGACATTGAAAATTTTAGTCTTATCAATTAAATTTATTTTATTATGACAGTGACTACAATCGAGACTGTGACCATCAGCAGACCCCTCAAGGTAAGAAATAATTTTTATTTTTCATTTTTGTCTCATGATCACAGATTCACAAGCTTTCTGCTTTCTCCGCTTTCATTTTTTTGCAAGCTTTAAAAATTTATTTAGAATTGCCAATACTATAAGTATTTGTATTGATTTTTTTTTCATATTATTCAACTACATGAAATTGAGGTCATGACATGATGCTTGAAAAGCTTATTAGTTATTATATACCCCATTTATCATTTACAGAAGCAAAAAAGTATAAATCCAAGATTTGGTGTTATTCCTTTGAAAATCCAGAGATCGAGAATCGAGGGATCTTTTAACGTTTGTAAAATGCCTTGATATTTTAGGTCATTGGAGTATAAAATTTATATGTAAGATATATTACACTACACTCTGCACACATGTCAATTCCAGGCAGTGTACCATTTTTTTATTATATTCCTTTTCGGAGATTTTCAAGAGCTTTCTCTCAATTATTCAATCTCATCTGTCTTGCTCTTTGTAGAATATTTGCAATAAAAATGGAATTCTAATGTGAACATTTCATACTTTATACAATACAAGAGATCAAAATACTTTAGGAAATGATAGTATGGAATTATTATATGAAATCAATACAATTTTTTTTTGCAATCGATATGAAAGAAAAAAACAAACATTTACTCCGACTCGTGATCCCTTTCTTTCACTTTCAAATTTTTTTTTATTTTTTTTTACCATACGAGTAGGGCCTACATCTCATAAAATATTTGTATCCCTACTCGAGTTGATTTCATTTGTCTCGCTATGCATTTATAAACAACATCAGCATGGGGTTGAAAAAAAAACTAAAGATATTCGAACTCTGTCTAGTCAGCTCTTATTTCTTGTGTGTCATCTTCAAATTTTCTGTTTATTGTTATGTTTAATTTAATTTTCTTATCTGAATTACGTACTGAGTCATTTCACTCTCAACCAATATTTTCATAAAGACAATGAGAAATTTGATAAATAATATTAAATATTTAATTAATATACAAATAATTAATGTACTGTGGAGTAAGGTGAACCTATAATAAATATGTACAGTCTCTTTTTTATCTTGTCATTGGATAATGTTAAGTGAATTGTAAATTCTGTCACATCTGGAGAAGGCATTAAACTAATGCCCTGTCCCCTCTCTCTCTCTCTCTCTCTCTCTTTCTCTCTCTCTCTCTGGGTAGTGTAGAAGCCAAAGCAAACATGAAGATTTCACAAATCAGAGAGAAACGGATGATTAGGCCTGTGAAATTGAACAGAACACCGTGGAATAGTTCCTTCAACTGTTTATTTATCCTCTTTCACATCTTCTCTACTGTATGCCATTCACATCTCCCCTCACCCCTCTACCCCCTATCTCACTCCATACAAATATCAATTTTGCATCTCTACTCGTACCCTTCCCTGCAAAAAAAAATTACCAAACAACTTTACAAGATAAATCCAGAAGTTTTGACTCTGACAGCAAAAAAATTATATAGCCTTTTTATTTATAGACACAAAATTTTGAGATTTTGAAGGAAATACTTAAACGGGAGACTAAAAATGAGTGGGTTTTTTTGGGCATTTTCGTTCTCGTGGTAACTTTCTCTTTTGTGGGTGATTTTTTGGCTCCGTCAATTTAATTGCAATAATATCATTTTGCAAAAATTGACACATGTTTACGAGCGCAGCTGACTGACAAATTATTCTTCGAAATTCAAAACTCCTTATGACAATAATGGTCCAGGAAAAGAGACTTTGGTTGGACAAAGTAGGATTATTTAGAATTCACAAGAATAAGGGCTCCGGTTCTTGTCTCTTCCGTTCAATTTGTCATGGCTTGGGTCAAATGGAGGAAGAGCATGAAAAAATTCGTCTTGAGATTGTTGATCATGTGAATAAAAAAATGTGGGCCATTTTAAAGGTGAAGAATTTTTACAACTTTATATTTAACTAAAATGTAATGTAACAACATGAGTAATACTTGTTAAAAAAACAATGACAATATTTTTAAAAAGAAAGACAGAATGTTGGACTATTGGCGTTGGAGACAATTTCAAGTTAAAAATTTGAGGCTAAATTCTCTCTCTTTATGGGAGATGGAATTGGAAATAAAAAAGTTTTACAGAGAGAACATGTCAACCATTAAAGAATTTGGAACAATTTGGGAGTTACGAGCAGGAGGAAATCTATACAAATTTCATTTTGATGTCATTCAAGAATGTCATCATTCCTCCAAAGACAATTTTCAAGACAATGAGCTTATATTTGAAATATCCAGTTGCCGAAGTAAAACAAGAGAATGTCTTACCCCACTAGAATCTCTTAGACTCTTCTTTTTATTCACGAGGTCACCAAAGGGTCATTGGCAACATCTTGAACCCCTCTACCTAGTTGACAAACCAACACCATTAAATAGACAACTAATTGGTCGAATTTATACAGACACAGACACAAATACAGTCAGTCCCAATGTTGAAAATGAGGAAAAAATGAAAAGTATTGAGAACTCAATAAAATCAAAATGGACTCCTGTCCTGTCCAATGACCCTGAATGGCCAGTGGACACATCAGAAGATTTTGCTGGTTGTGGAAATAAGTATCTCATAATGAACAAAAGGGCCTTGAAGGGAGAGGTTAATGGGAATATTAATGACTGTACAAAAATTAATTGTCTTCAAACTCAAGCTGGATCAAGAGTATTGGCTACTTGTTGGATGACTTTAAAATCTTTTGTTTTTAATTATCCCAACATTTCATCCACAAAATTTGTAAAGAGGCGTTAAAAGTCAAGAGGGGATGGGGAGAGGAAGTCTCATAATTTATAGAAAATTCTAAAACCTAAAACCACAAAAGTACTCCCATGAGGCAATCATTGAGGATTTTGCAACATGATCTGTATAAATAAACTTGTTGATCAAGTTGAATGGGGAAACAACATTTTATTTTGTAGTGAAAATTCCTCTCTCTCTCTCTCTCTTTCACATAAAAAGATGTAGGCATAGTGCTCGTTCTAAATTAATTTAAAAGTAGCCGTTAGCAAAAAAGAGAAAAAAAGTTGAATTGTTTTTTTCTCTCTCTTGGCTTTTCAGCCAACAGAGTAAATTGCCATTCATCGGCACTCTCGGCATTCTTCGTTTCATTATCCACTTTTCTCTGGATTTTTTTATCTTCCAGCTGAATTTTGAGCTAACGAGAGAGAGAGAGAGAGGGACTATTCTATTACTACTGAATAAAAGTCTCATATCAAGTTGAGTATCATGTAGCCTTTAGGATAGTTAACAAAAAGCATTTTTTGGTATGTATGTATGCATGGGGACAATAAAGAATTCTTCCTCTTAGTTTTTTTATGACATTCATAGAGTCTCAAGAGTATATAAAACTTCCTTTGATTTTTTCAACCCAACTGCCCATTTACGTCTACTCCTAAGCTATTTAAAATAATTACATTTTACCCATGTACACACATCCTGGTGGATCTTAGAGATTTACTTTTTCAACAAAAAGTTACATAAAGTTGCCCAATGTGATTTTTATGGAGTGTATAGATAATAGAGAGAGGAGAAACTCATAATCATTTTAAATTACCTATACTTTGATGATTTCTTTGGAAAGCGAGAGGAGAGGGGGGGGGGGGAGGAAAGAATTTAACTTGTTAACAACTTTATAATTATGTAGAAAAATTTATTTTCTAGTTTATATTATTTCAAGTTCAATATTACAAACCAATAATTTCAGTTTGTACATAGTACGATAGTACATAGTACAGAGTAGGGTATTTTGTATTTAATTTGTAGGCGTGCATAAAATATTTTTGTTGTTGTGTGTATTCATGCTAAAAAAATCTCAAGTTTGATTTTTCATTTTCTGTAACTGTTGAGATTCTCCGCGGAGTTTGGTAATTTAAGCTGACAACGAGTCTCGTTTTTTAATAGCTTGCTCCATTTACCATAACCTTTAAATATCTTTGCAATTTCCATTTCGAGTGTACACAAGACAAACCAAAGTCAAAGGTTCCATTTTCCCTTCTCAAATTTTTTTAAAAACAACACGTGTACTATTTCATATGATCGTACATTGTGTAGACTGGGTAGTTTTATTTGTAGTGTAGAGTTGCACAACTTTTTATCTTTTTTTTTTATTTTTTATTCTATTAAAAATACTATTAAATAAAATTATGCTCATTTTAATATTTATTTTTCACCTACATTTCATTCTCTCTCTACTCTACAGACTGTACTGTATAATAGTGACTTATATTTTATTTGAAAATATTTGTTTGTGCATCAAACAAACTGGATTTTCAGTTGAAATGAAAATGTATCACAAATAATATTATTCTTACATTGAACTCATACACTGAACATGTTAAATGGCTTATAGAAGTTGACAGCCGAAATAAAGTCGACATTTATCTTTCTGAGCTTAACATTTGTAACATGGAAAGTCTCTGGATTATTTTTTTGACGAGAGCTTCCGACTTTCGATTTAAGAAATCTATGGAATAAGTCACAAGTTGAGATGTAAGACATTGAAAGTTATACAACATTATATATATCTGTACAGTGTACAGTAGAGCATTAACATTTTTTTTGTGGTGGAAAAAAAAGTTAGAGATGGATAGAACTGGAGACTGGGGATGTGCAGGGACAGACATGGTTGGCTGAGCATGAAGAACAAATTCATGATGAAATACTTATCATCACATTAACGGAGGTGGAGGGACATTCACAAGAGAGAGAGAGAAAGAGAGAGAGAAACTGAAACTTGTCTCACAATCTCTGTCTCCATTTGTTTGCACTTGACGGGGAAAGGAAGGAGAAGAATCTTTCACAAAAAAAAAGTTGAGCAAAAATCCCTTAGATGAGCAAAAGAATTTTGTTTATTCTTTTTATACTAAAAATACATCTCCTTTTTTCTACTGTACTCCTGTTCTATTCCCAAAACTACACAATATTCTGGATTCTTCCAAAAACTATTCATCCTCCAGTTTATATTAGTCATTGGCTGAACTTTGAGAGGCAATATAAATTTTTGTATTATTTTGTCTATTTTTGTTGGTTTCTTTGTTGAATTTTTTATTGGTCTAGGAAATTTGACAATTTTTTACAAGATAAGTCCAATTCTTAAAAAATTCTCTCAAATTTACATAAGAGAGAGAGAGACTATCAAAAACTACATGTTTACATGTAAAAATAGAGACAATTAGAAAGTGATGATTATCCAAAATAAATTGTGTATAAAGTTTACGTTTTTCAATTCACATTTTTTTACTCTTTCTATATAGCGCTCGTATACAGTTCTAATGGTGTGAGTATATTCTTTTTATGGTATCAGAAAGAATTGTCTTTGACTCCAGAGTATAATATTGTGTACCATACAGATATTTGTACTACAAAGTGGCAGTGAAAATGAAAACCTTTTCCTCCTTTCCCGTAGGGAATCTCCCACAATTTCTAGCCCACCACGAGGAAATTACTATCTTACATAATAAATTTATATCATTCATTCTCTCTCTTGAAAGAATGGCGAGTTTTTTTGCATTATTCTCATCTTATTAGAGTCAGGGTGTTGAAAATTGCATTTTTTTCTTGTTCAACTTTTGGGTTCTATGTGACCGTGGAGATTTTCGGAGAGGGGGAAAGGATCGAACGCTCTTTCTCTTTTGTTACTTAGATATGTCATGATGGTATTATTTAAAGTGAAAGGAGAAAAAGTGAAGAAATGGGAGCAGAAGACGACTCTTTTCATTGACTTTTTTAGCTCTTGTCATTAATAACAATGCCAAATTGAATTGAATGGATGGTATACGTAATTTCATGAAAAATGATTTTTATATCAAGTTTTATTTATGGCGTCTATAATATTTTATTTCTACAGATATGTCCACAATTTCTTATAATCTATTTCATGACTAGGTACATATACAATTTTCCATGCATAATGACAGTGATGCTCCTCTTTTATCCTTGATGGTGTTTCCTTGAAAAGTGAGATTTTTTTCACATTGAATTCCATATTTATTTTTACTTCACTAGAAAAGGCGGGGGTCAGGTACATAAATGGTTATGAAATTAAATTTTTTGTTGAAAATCCACGATTTTAAAATTCTTGTTAGTATTTCCATATTTTTAAGTGATGGATAACCTTGACGGAAGAAGAATAAAATTCTTTTTTTAAATAAAAAATATTTAAGTTTCTCTACACAAGTGTAATTCATCATATGAGCCAAGTATGAACTGTATTGTGAGTCCACATGTTTGCACTAATAAATTCTGGTGTGGTCCAAAAAACAAGTCGGAGACTTGAACACAAAAAAATGACAGAATACAAATGTAGAGGAGGGAGAAAAAAAAGGGAAACATGTGCATAACAATTTTATTTTTGGTCAATATGGCTGTGGAGGGTCAGAAAAAGGCAGACAAAATTTTAGTCAAAATATTCAAGCTTCAAGAGAAAATTCTACAGAGTGTGCGTATATTCCCAGTAGTAATAAATTTATGTGACGCTTAGTCTTAACTTCATTTAGGGGGTTGGAGGAGTTGTTACAGGGTTAAAAGTTAAAAGTCATTGGAAAGATTTTTATTACAATTCTCTCTCTATTTGGAGGGTGAATGGTAAAGGATATAGTGGGCAGTTGGAAAGATATTTTTAGGTGTTGGAAGAGAAATGGATACTCTTCTTCTTCTTAAATTTTGGCCTTTTCATCTCAAGGGTCTCCCAAGCTTCCTATATATCCCATACACATTTAACAGTGTATAATGTAGAGTTTATGGATATGGCAAAAAAAGAGTTGGAGAGCCTTAATATATTTGACTTTCGAGAGAGAGAGAGAGAGAGAGAGTAAGGAAGGTTCCAGTTAAAATAGAAAAAGTGTATACAATTTCCATCTCAAAGGATATCATTCAAGGAGAGTTGAATGGTGACAAAGATGGTGAAAGCTGATAGGGATTTTCCGGATGACAAGTAAAATTTTATTGTCCAACGTCCAACATTACAAGTCTCCGACTTCTTACAAGACTCGGCAAATGACACTAATGGCTTAAATCCTTTGTTGATAAATGCTATGCCATTATTATACTCTTACATATGTATATAAAAGTCTATAATATCTTACATTTTTATTCTTAGTCTTAAACTCAAGTGACAAATTTATTATTATTATCATTATCATCATCTTTGGTCTTTTTTCATTTCTTTCTTCTTCTTCTTCCTCTTATTTTTTTGCACAAAAAACAAACATTGTTCTACATTTTTGAGCTCCTTCAAACAGATTTGTCAGTCATGTCATGAATTTCGACAAGTTTTTTTTCTAAAGAAAAAAAAAGTTCTTGAAGCCTCGTTGGGAAATGACTTACACGTGGAAAGATTAAGAGCACACGAGTTTTTTCAAACTCCAACTTGGTTCAAGAAGATGGAATGCACACAGAGAGAGAGAGTGGAGGTAGTTATCATAATTACCTACACAGAGGGGTGCTCCATTATCATTATTACTTATATTATTATATCAAGACTGTGGGGATGCGGATCAAGATTTGTGAGCATCTTCCATCTTGTTACTTTTTTGGTGTTTCTCTCTCTCTCTCACTGATCTGTTGGAAGGTAAAGACAAGTGTTAAAAATATTGGAGCGTGTTTCTAGGGCCGAATTATAAAGTGCTGCATCCGTCGATGAGGCATTCATTAATATTCTGTGGTTGTACACCTTCTCTCCCATTATAATAACTAACAAGTTGCATTGAATAGGTAAACTCTTTTTTTAGTAGATTGCAAGGACATGATCTCCCTATAAAAAAATTCTATACTGCACCCTCTCTCTCTCTACTTTCTGTACAGAGAAAGTTTACACTTGATCTATTATCTCCATCTTTTTTTGAGGGAGACGTTCACAAGAATTTAAATTTGGACGGTGAAAATGACTTGCACTAACGATAAGTGACAGAAAACGGATTTTTGAAGGATATTCGATCTCCCCTCGTATGCTGACTCCTTATCTCTGAGAATAAATATTTTTAGTAAATATTTTTTATGATTGGAGACACGGAAGGGAGAACAGACTAAACGGGTGTTGGTGTTGGTCTACAGTGCAATGGAGGAGGATGGTGGTTCTCTTGGAATAAATAAAGAGGATCAAAGTAACAATACAAATTATAAATTGTTTTCTTGTGAGCAAGTCCAAAGGGGGAAATCAGTCGTTTGGGCAATTTTTTTATGACTTTTTTATACAATTTTATATTACATTTAAGTATATACAACATTTATGACATGATTGTAGCCCTAGCTGTGGTCATGTCCCAGTCTAGTGAAGGTGCAGGTGAATGTGCATTTTATTTTTGAACTGTTCTTTTCTACTCTCAACACTCACAATAATAAATCCATAATCCACAATCCACTAGCCATGAAAACATGGACTGGGCAAAATCCATGAACCTTATCCCGTTTATGAGTCTCCCCTTTACAATCTTGAAAAAATTGTTCCAAAAAATAGAAATAAATATTTTTTTTCAACCTTTTAAAATTGTGTGACTGTTGAATTTTGATAGAAAATAACATTTTTTTTGTTTGGAAAAAAGACAAGGGGAGAAAAAGGATATCTTGTTTTTGTTTTTGTGCTCTGTGTGTACTTTTTTTGTCAATGTGATCAAAAAATTGTGTTTTGTACAGATATTTTGGCTCTTGTTCTTGTTTACAATTAAATTTTGTAGTCATATCTGTACTTTTCCTGGTCCTGGTCCTGGTCCTGGTAGTACAGATAGAACTAGACAACATTTTTTGTGAAAGTACACTCTCCCTGTAAACTAATCGAGTGTAAAGTGATACGGGAGAGAAAGAAAAAACAAGAAAAAAATGAGGAAAATTGTACCTTTGATCTGGAACATGGAGTATGATTCTCTTTAGTTTATTATGTGGAAAGGAAATGAAGACAAAGGGTTGGAAAATATGGAGAAAATCTCAAGTCTGGAGGATGATAAACAAGAAAAAATAGTGAGGTTCTCTATGTTGTACAGAATTTAGTCTATTTTGATGCTTCCCAACATTTTCCAAGATTATTCAAAAGATTATTGTGTGCAACTATCTGTACTACAGATACATCAAGTTTTGGGAACTTCAAAGTGAATTTTACTTGTGGTATCTGTATTATGGATTCTCCATAAGATTTTGAGGGGCTTAGAGTACAAGAGTCAAAATAATGGGATATCCAGATGATGTAGGTGGTAGTCCACCAAAAAAATGGAACATGAAAGAACCAAAATGTTAAAAAAAAATATTTATTTATACTTTCATTGATTTTATTCCCCTCCATTTTCGACCGACTGAGAAAAGGTGAATCAAAAGTCTGGGTCTGTAAACTGACTTGAGTGGAGGAGTCTCTTTATTTTTTTTATTATGTAATTCATGTCAAAAAATGCTAAACAGCTTCTCTCTCTATTGTCATACGAATAGTACCAAGGTACCCAAACTCCAATATTATTAATGGACCCTTTTTTTGGGAAAGAGGCTTTCAAAAAAGTTGGAGACCAGTCAGTTGTTGTACAAATTTTTACAAGGAAAAGAGTAATCTGTCTATGTTACCTTCATATAGATTTAATAATTTTTGAAATGGAATGGATGACTAGATTTATTTTTGAATTTCCAATTTTTTCATACTCAAATTTTATTCAATGGACCTTACTGTTACCCAATCTTACTCTGTATCTGCTATATGTTAGCTAGTCTTATGATTTCAGATAATAATTCTTATAGTGGTGGCATGAATTGAGAATTGAGCCTGTTCTGAACTGTTTTCAAAAACATTTTGTGTGTCCCCTCCACTTGAAAGTTGAATATATCAAAAAGTATTATAATCTTGTAAAATGACAAAAGTCTCTCCATTTCAAACTATTGAATTGATCCGAAAAAATTTATCCTCAATTTTGGAGACTTTTGAAAAGCTGTTTCATTTTTCTGAAAATATTTTGTGTTTTTCTATTCTCCACATTTGTAGTGTGGACAAATGGAGGAGTTGAAAAACATGTCAATTTTATTGGGCCAATGTTTTTTTCATTGAAACGTTACGGCAGCTGGGCTTAAACTAAATTCCAATTCCGGCCTCTCATAAACTAAGAGTCCAGGTGCTTCGGTTCATTTTACCGATGATTTTATCTTCTATTATATTATTATTATTCCATTATATTGTTATTTTGACTCATATGCTCCCACTCCCAGTCGTACTCCTGCAACTGTTACACATTCATGTCAATTTTCATCAACTTTAACAGAAACAACAATACAAAAATACTGGAACAGTAATTTTATTCTCCTCCATTGTATGTATACTACAGAATACTACAGCTAGATAATTATTTTTAAACTGACTTCAAAAAGAATTAAATTCATTTTGAAAAATATATTACCCTTCTTTTCCAATCACAAGGAATTTTTGTCTTTGAAGCTATGTCGAAACTCTCCGAATCTCCGACAGCCAAAAAATGCGGGTAAGATAGACACACACACAGCTGGAGTTTTTTTTTACCCGCCCACTCAAACCAGCCACAAACAATGAGGAAGAGAAGAAAGAGAGAGAGAGAGTCGTTCCGACTTCCGACTCTTTGAGTAGGCTCTGAATTCTCCGCCTCTCTTGTTATATAAAGTCGGAGCCGAAAATATTCTTTTTGGTCTGTGGCTTCTTCTTGATGGTTGCTCGTACGCACTCTGAAATGTGTGTTCACCTCCAGGACGATCCTCTATTTTCATTCAGTTTCTTGAGAACTGCTTCCGTGAGAAGAGCTCTTGATCTTAACCTTGTTGAATCATCATCCTCATCTGTATCTTATACATCTCTCGTGTATAAAGTTGTCTCGGCATCTTTTTGAGATTGTTCAAAAAGTGTATATTTATTATGTGCACAGTGACTAATATTATTTCATATTTCAAAGTGATTCCTGATGGTGATCTACCTATGAGTAGAAGGGTGATGGTGCATTCAATGTAAAAGTGAAAAAAAACCAAAGTGTGTGTGTGTGTATCTCAAAAGCATCTTTAAATATTGTCTAATCTCTTTATCTCCTTTCTTGGTAAAGTTGTTAAATGTGTCTATTTCTCTTGTTTACTGTCTTGTGTGTGAGATGGAGAATATAAATTAATTTTTTTGAGAAAAGAATTCATTTTCTTATTCAAATCACGATAATATTCTAATATTCTAATATTCTATTTAAAAAAGAAGAAAGTACAAAATATAACACAAAAAATTGAGTCAAAAGAGTAGAAATACATTTAAAATACATAAATTAACAAAAAAAAAAAACCATTTTTTGGCTTCTCTCTCAGCTCTGTAAGTATTTACAAGTAGCAACTTTTAACCCCGTAGGAGATTGTCGGATTTGTCTATTTTCGTTTTGACATGACCCATGTTCATGTCCATCTACAATCTTCCTGTCTCTCTCTCTCTCTTCAAAAGAATATCATGACGTGGAGTCTTAAAATTGTATACTTCTATAATACAAGGAAAAAATTGTAGCGTACAAAATGTATTTACAAAAACATTTTTTGACATGGCGGGAAAAAAGCCTCCAAGCTTCCATATTTTTTTCCACCGTTTCACAAAAGTGTAACTTGTATTGTTAAAATAACTTGGCTACAGATATAGCCAAGATTCTATATATAAAAAAAGGTATTCTCTCCACAGAGAGAGAGAGAGATGGAAGCTATTGTGTATTAAAAACGAGGGAATGTCTACACTCAAGGGTTTTTTTGTGTACCGCCGTCTTAGGTCCTAGGGAGGTGCATTACAATTTACAGTAGAGGAGACACACAAGGGGGAAGGGGAAAAGACTGAGTTTATTTTTTTTCTCTGTTCTAGTTGCATCATCATATATATTACATTTGTACAGTGGATGGATCCTGGAGGAGCTAAAATAAAGTTATAGTAGTTATTAGTATAAAAAAGACACATTGTGGTATGACTTTATAAATGTGAATGAGGTTGGTGGTGGTCGTCCACACATAGAGAGAGAGAGACACGCTGTATATTTTAACATAGTTCCCTCTTATATTTTGTACACAACATTTTCTCATTCAAGATCAGTGGGTGGACCTTGGAGAGAGGGATTCTCACATTTATAACGTGTCTGTTGTTGTGGACTCTTATGTATACTGTGTATAGACACGGGATGAAGAGGGTTCATTTTTTTTCTCTCTCCGTGATTTTTCTACTCTTCCACCTGCATTCCTTCTCCATCCGCTACTTGGTCTTTTGTAACAACCAAAGTTGGTGGTTCAAAAGAAGCTTTTTCACAAGTGGGACTAGAACTTTGAGAATATTATTTTTGAAGGAAAAAATATATTACGAGTACGAGTACAAGAGTAAAAATCTCCACCTTTTTGTACTCTTCCATTAGAGTCTTAATCGTCATTTGATGGTGACTCATATGAGTTACTCGTAATACTTTCGTTTTTGTGTGTGTGTGTCGGCTTATTTATAATAACTCAATTTTTTTGATAAAAAAATAATACTTGTTATTTTCTACATTTAAATACAGGTTTGGATAAAATTAAAATTAATCTACTTGTTCTACTAAATATTTTTAAGTTGTTGTTCGTGCCATGAATTTTTTGGAAGTGAATTAGAATTTTTGTTGTAGAAGAAAAAATAAAATGTGGTTTTTTTTGTGTGTGTGTACAGATAAATAAGAGAAGAGTGACTACGATTAGTGGGACGAATTTTTGCGAATTTTGAATTTAAAATAATAATATAACCTATTAATTACTATAATCTCTATGCAAGAAAAAAAAATTGTTTGATTATTTTATAGCTGGTAGCGGTCATGACCCGTAAATGGAGGATTCGTGATGTAAATTAATGTAGAGTGGAACCCTTAGTGAGAATTCAAGTTAAATAAATTTTTCCTACTGGAATGTTTTTTTTCTACAAAAGAGAGAGAGAGAGAGAGAAATGATGTAGAATTTTTTAGAAAAGACTCACAGGAGGTAAATTGATACATGATAAATGTTAAATGGAATGCTAAATTATTATCAAACATCAAACATCATCACTTTGTTGCTCATTGTTTGAAGAATAATACAAAAGTACAGCTTGATGTACACAGACACAAAAAATATATTAAAGTTTAATATATTAACCAAGTCAAGTCACATTAAAATGGACGACGGACAGTTGATGTGAACCTTGTCAGTGTCAATGAGGGGAGGATGAAGGGCATAATAATATCAGTAAAATAGTTACTTGCGTGCCTTAATGCAATTTACTTAGATCATTTGCCTTGGGTCATTTTTAAAATAAACAACATGGAAAAGTTGTATGGATATTTATTATTGAAAGTCATTTAAAAGAAAATTTGAGTTAATCATGGAAAATTAAATTAAATGTGAGTTTTACATGTTTTAGAATTTAGAAAGATGAATAGTAAAAAGAATATTAGAAGGTACAGAAAGTAATTTTCTCACAACTTGAAGAATCCAAAGTGCCATCATATCTCTCTTAAATATCATCCTCCTTACCTCCAAGCCTCGTCAACATCAACATCAACATCATTAGTGGATGGAGCATTCACAGCCAGAAGCAAACTGCTTCTCATACCTCTCTTCAAAATTTATTACTATATGTATCTCTCCCTCTCTCTCTCTCTACCTGTAATTTTCTTCTTCTAGTGAGATCACGAGTAGTCACAAATTCTTTATGCACAAATGTAGGGAGACTGGAGCCATAAATATAACTGAGAATTGTAATGCAGTCCTCTTGAGATTATTCATATGCAAATTCAACTCTTTTGAATGAATTTCCTCAATGTTTTTATATCAAGAGATTATTTTTTTTTAAATTTAAAATAAAAGACCTTGATCCGTCCAACAAAAAAAGTATAATAGCCTCCTTTTTTTATGTACATTGTTGTGACTCGTGAGTTAATGTGGTTGAATTTAACAAAGATAATTATTTTTACTACAAAATCCTTTTTTTGTATATAATGTACAATACAGATACATATTGCCGAATTAAATCAGAAAAATTTAAATGTTGGCCACGCGTGCAAGTTTACCAAGTCAGAGGTTGAGAGGTTAAAAGGGGATGAGAACAATGATTTTAAATAGGGTCAAAAAATAGTGGCATTTTTTTTAAATAAAAATCTGTGTCAAATAATTTTATCAAAAGAGAGTAAATTCGTGATTAGTAATTAATTAAAAATGAGGTAATTTTAAATTATGGATTATTTTATTAACATTTAAATTAATTCAGACCTAGTTTTAATTTTTTTAAAACTAATATTACTACAGTCCACAAGTGAAAATACATAATGATATCAGTATCAGAACATTAATAATGTAGAGGGGATAACTTTACAAATTGGCAGAGTTGGATGGATGGTCCATAATTTAAATGACAGACTTGTGGTAGTTTTTTTTCTCTTTCTCGTCTTTTGTGTGACTAAACATTCACATTGTTAATCACAGGTGCAATGCAACTACCTGTATTTGTGTATGTATTTGTACAACAAAACAATAAGCCAGAGCTAAACAGAATTTAACGAGTCCAATATCCAATACCCATTTAGTTAGACAGTTGTACATATGGAGAATATTATTTTAATACGATGACATATAAAAAAATACGTGTGCCGAATAATTATTAACCTTAACTATTAATTCAAAAGGTTGAGTCTCCTTCTTATATTACACACAAGGGATTGTATAATACTTATTTATGTTTTAAAAAAATTTATATTAATATTACACGTCATCAAGTGACAAAAGACTACACAAAATATTGAATTCGCAACTTCGCCTCTCTATTCTCTCACTCTCTCTGTCTGTACAAACACAACAAAAGCCAAACAATAGTCAAGTTGATTAAAAGAATTTAATAGTTTTAAAAATTAAATTGTTCATCCACTTTTACAAGGAATCAAATCAAGTGTTGTTGTTTTGTTCCACAGTTGTTTTTTTAAAATTAACAAATTAACCGTGAACCCTAAAAAAAGTTCACGGACTTTAATTTAGTAAATTAATTGGTCAAGTGTTTTCAATATTGTTTTATATTTTGTCTATAGGTTTTGATTTTAAATGAAAATTCCAACAAGGAGAATAATTACACGAAAAACTGTTTTACAAATAAATGTAAAAAAATTTTTGTTGACTACTGACTAGTATAAAAATGGGATGGGCATCCAGTTAAATTGTGTCAATCTTGATTGAGTCAAATGAGAGGAATTATGCTGGTTTTTTTTATCTAACAACCTTATAAACGTACAATACGGATCTAAACTCAATTTGTACAGTCATAGTGAGGAGGGGAGGGGGAATTTTTGTACTGATGGTGATACATTTCTTGTACAATTTAAACTCCTGACGTATCATTGTGGTACGTGCTAAGGACTTAACTAAGAATATTGCGTGTTCGTGCGTGTTTCACTTGTGGCAGTACAAGTTATACAATGTATAGGCTTGTATAGAGAGGGTGTCAGCATTTTTATATGAAGAATGAGGAATGCAAAATGAATGAGAAATCATTATGACGACGCTTTGGATCATCATGAGAGAGTGACTAATGCTCAAATCCAGTTAAACCTTTTGAGGATTCACATCGTCTCTACTCTCCCTCAGTCTTCCATTTGCTCTTTGAGCTTCATCTCTACAAAATTTAAAAAAATATCACTACCGACGACACAAGCTTATTAAGTAGTGGTAATCTGTATTATACCCACTAATTTACATTCAACGTTAGTGACACTTTTTTTAAAAATTTAGCCTTGTCGTGAGGAGAGTTCAACAAAAAAAAGTTGACAAGGAATTTTATTCTCTTGATTGGATTCCATTGATGACAAAATTTTCATTCAAGAGATTGTCACTGACTGAGGACACAGTGGGGAGATTGGGAAATTTTTTTAAATGTAAAATTGAGTGACTATAGAAATTTAAGGAGCCTGTGTGTCTTTGTGTTCCCCGACAAAAGTGTTGTGCCTCTCTCTGTTTTTATTCTGTGAAAAAGAAGGAGGGGGAGGATACCCTGAATAATCTTATAAGAGGATAATTTTTTTTACAAAGATAAAGATTATGTAACAGATTTTTTTGGAGTGTCATGTAATACTTGTAACTTGGTATTCTTGTTCTCCGTATTATTTCCCTTTTCGGTTTAGTTGTATTACCATACTGTATCCTATTCCAAAATATTTTATTTTATAAAAAAAAGTGCCTTCTCAAATCTTATCAAAATGGTCAAGTCAACTTCTTCCGAGCCAGAAGGAACAATTGAGATGGAGAAAAAGACTGAAAACGGAAAATCAACTCCACCACCACCCTTGTCTTCAGACAAGAATGGAAATGGAGAAAATGAAGTCAAAATAATTCCATTACCTTCTCTCTCTACAAATGAAAAAGAGGATGATGGGAAAAAAGTCAATCAAAAACCAAAAGCACCACCAAAACCCGCAAAAAAACCCATTCTCACTTTACCATCCGGAAACAGTACAAAAATTAATTCTGTCATTTATCCTGGTCCCCAAAGTGGTAATTCAAGTCCAGCTGCCTTGTTGTCAAATACAAGTGAAGTGGATGAAGAGAGTTTAAAATTGTATCCAAATCGACGGAGTAATTTTCCATTGATTGTCAATAGTAGACCTAATTCAACTGACATGTATTCCTCCATTCCAATCCCGATTCCGATTCCGGTTCCGATGGCAGAATCATCAACAAGTCCAATGTCAACATTGAATTCAAAATCTAATGTTAATTATAGCCATATTAATAATTATTATAATACAAATGGTGTACCTATAAGTTTAAATGGAACAATTAGTAGTCGGGGAACAATAAGTCCTACTCATCTTCCTTATAATTCTTACAATCAACAACTCAGTCGTCATCCTCATCCTCATCCTTTGAGTAATCAAAGTAATGGACATAATCCTTCAACTACTACAGCAATTGCCCAAAGTAATCATGAGGCTCGTCATAATATACGACGACCTCTCCATCATAGTCAACCTTCAACGGCGAACACTACCACCATCAGTCCTATCCCTGTTCCAACACAGGGGAATCGAAGTCACCGTGACTATCAAAGACTTCATCGTGTTGGATTCTTGAGAGGAAAGGCTCGAACTGATTCCTATAAGGTGGTTTTTTATTTTTTAATTTATTAAAACTTTCAAAATATAGAATTTTGCTCTTCAAAAAAAATTCTTCATCTTCTCCCACCAAAAAAATCTTTCTCTTCTCTACAATTTAAATTACAAGTGTTGATTTTCTAATTGTTTTTCGCCTTCTATTTGTCTCCTAAACTCTAAGCTTTGTCTAATTTATGTCTCAAGTTGACTTTGACTACTCAAAAAAAATAAACTTTTTAGTGATACTACGTACTACTGTGTACAAAATATTTGACGATAATTAGTTATGCTTTTCTACTATAAGACTAATTAACTATAACCACTAAAACTAAATAGTAACTACATAGTTTAATACTTATATGGGACACTAATTACGAAACTAAATAGGAAGTTCTTGTTTTTGTACTACAAAGGACTGGAAATGGAAGGGAGGCTACTGTATTTCTAATGTGTAGGAGAGAGAGAGACAGAACATAATTTGTCTCATTTCCATTGACTCGAGTGACTACATTTCTCTCCGTCAAGTCTCCGTCTCATCCCTTATTTGTCCACTACTAGCCCACATTAACAGATAACAGACAGAGAGAGAACAATTCATGTTACATGTACACTCTAAGTGTTCTGTCAACTCGGGACGCAACTCATCAACGCCTCTAATTAATTTTGTGGACGACTTTCAAACTTTGTGTCTTTGACTTTGACTTGATTCCAAACAACTCCCGACGACTCGTTCTTTCTTCTTCTCCTTCCATTTCCTCCTAAATTAAAACAGATCAATCAAGAATGGGAAAAACAAGTAAAAGGAATTAAATGTGAGGACAGTCAACAAAATCAATGGCAAATCCCAGTGCCGACAAATAAACAAAAAAAAGAGACTTCCATTTACGTACATTTGTCATAAAGTCATTTGACATTATTTATACAAAAAAGATTTATGTTCTACATTTAACCACAATCGATGTGTTGTTTGTATGTACATATATTATGTAGAATTGAGAATCGTTTCATCTAAAAATAAACTTAATCTTGAACTTGCAGCATTTTTAAATGGTAGACATGATGATGATGATTGTGGATAAAAGAGCGCATAAATATAAATAAATCTTTACACAATAAAACACCAAATCTCTCCTAATGTGTTTACCTGAACAGCTGAAAAATTCAGAGAGAGAGAGAGAAAAACAAGGATAAAAAAACATTTGACTTTTGTCTTAGTGGTTAAATGTACCGTACATCCTGTGCCTGTGTGTGTACACTGTACAGATATAATATAACTCATCTTGAGATATACTTCATCTCCATTTTTTCCTCTCTCTCTGTCTATCCATTTACATTTGAAATTGTCCATATTGAAGATGATACATGGACAAAATTTCCTACATATTTACTCCGCCTCGTTTCTTCACAATCTATCTTGATAAATCCCACATGGCTGTCATTATCTATTATCTCTTCAAAAAAAAGAAAAAAAAGAAAAAAAATTTCTTTTATCGTCTCCCTTTACACTTTCTCTCTAGTATTACCTGTGTACCTTAAAACTTTAAATAGGGAGGGGGTGATTGTATTTCCGTTTGGTGTTTGGTGTGTTTTACTTGGATTATTTTCAAAGGGATTTGGCTTGGTTGTACACTGTACACTACACTGTACAAGGCACTTTGCTATACTTACCATACTTTTATACACAGGTGTGCATTGTGCATGGAGTTTGGTGGATATTAGACTGTGTGGATAATTGATAATTCTAAAGTTTGTACAAAAGAGATGACCAAGAAACATTAGAACGAGACTGGGGGAAAAAATATTCTCGAATACTTTCTTATTAAAATTATATTGTGTACATATTATTATTGTATTAGGAATTTGGGATGGAGAGGCTCGATGTGTGTGAATCGTGAAATTTCAATACGAAAACTCTTTATCTCTATTGGGGGATACCTTATACAGAACACAAGACGATAAGACTGAGGATGAGACGGTGTGAAGTGGAAGTGGAAGAAAATAAAGTAATAGGGAATATTAGAGATTCTGCATGTTGTAGGGACTTTAAAATAATTCATGAATGCAAATGATTATAATCATAGACCATGGACAACATGAATATCAAACAAACACGCACATTATCTGTACAACTACACAAATCTTTCTCCCTGCCTTCCATTTGTATCTCTTGTAATCTCCATTTTTTTCTGTTTACAATGAAAATGAACAAATATCTCTCTCGCTCACAATACTAAACTCTCTGGGCATGTTCAAAATTGTGTATCTGTAATCTGTACAGAGAGAGAGAGAGAGAGAAACTTGATAAATACCCAAAAATGGTTAAAGTTGAGCGTGAGACTTTTTTCAGTTTTCTGTTTCTCTTTTAGAAAAAAGAAGAGCTGTACAAAATACAGATATGTGAAAAAGATGGACAAATTCTTAAACCACAAGGCCAATATTCGTCATCATCTCCCCTCTATTTTTTTTATTGTCATGAAATGATGTAACTTGTACTGTGTACGCATAATATTATTTATGGTATGGTTGAGTGATTTGGAATAAAGAGGAAGAAAAAATATGAGAATTTTTTTTTCTTTTGACTGACGGATGTCTCCCTTGAGCAATTAAAAAAAATTATTTTTTTTGTACCCTACTTATATGAATTAAACATCTAGATTCTTTATTTATTAATTTAAAAAACTTCTTCTTTGCTTCATTTACATTCTCAAGCATTGATTCCTCAAGGGGTTCTTCCATAACTTTAATAATAAGAGAATCGTGGTTTGAATTTGAAATTTCTTGACATTTTTTTTGTTCATTTTACTGTAAAAATCGGTTACATTTTCATTTATCTTTATTTTTAGGCTATTAAGTCAATGGGATAATTGAAAAAATTGGAAAATTCATAGTTTTGTTGGGTGAACATTTTTGTGGAATTTTGACAATTTTAAAACATTTTGGTGAAAGTTTATGGTTAATTCTTCCTGTGTAAATCTCAAAAGTAAATGATAAAATTCGACACATCCCAAAAGTTCCTTCTATTTATTTGCCCTTCATGGACATGAAAAATTAAATCATAATTACCCATCACTAATCACGTACAACAGATAAACAACACCAATCGTTAGTGTTGACAGTCAAGTGAACATAAAAATTAATTGCAAGAGACAAAAAATCAAAATTATTAAAAGAAAAAAAGGGGCAAGGGACAGAGATGTGAAAGAACAAGTGACAAAAAAAATTGGAGAGATAAATAGTGCGTTATATGCTATTAAGACTTTTGTCAAGTCAGTTGGTGTGATTTTATTACTTTTTATTACAAGCCATAAAGAAATCTGTCTCCACTTTAACTCTGACTTGAATTCTATTCAAAAGAATCATTCTTAACGACAGCTTTTTATATTCCTCATCTTTGTCTTTACACTGTACTCTGACAACATTCAAAAATCTTTATTTAATGACTTTGAGAGGACCATTAAGAGGGTGCAGTATTATTTTTTACTAAATAATTCATATGAGGATGACACTACAAAAAAAAACTTTCTTTGGATCAAAAAATCTTTTCTCCTCTTTTGCTAAATATTGATTTTTAAAATTACAAGCGTGTGTCTAAGCAAAACAACATAGTGGAAGTGGGATATATTTTACTTGTAGAAAATTGACTTGTAAATTTTTCATGCCTAATAATCAGAGCGAATAAATTAGCGAATAAATTATTCAAATATGGGCTGTGACTGCGGGTCGAAGGTGAGAACCTTTTCTCTTCTCTAATTACTAGATTGAGTTGTTTGTCATAATAATTGCAAATTGTTCTTACCTTTACAAGTTCAAGTAACGTACATACAGATAGTTTGTGCTTTATTTTTTTGGGGGATGACGCTCTGCTTACACTAGTAATAAATATGATGACTCATTATTCTTTATTTTACAGACTTTTTTTTTTATTCTTGTTCTAATTTCGCTTGTTTTTGCTTTACCACGTGGAATGCTAAGTTTTTTTCCAAACAATTTGATAATTCAATAGAGTTATAACACACATTTTTTTATTTTAGTTTAAATCTCAATTATCTAACCATTAAAATGACAAGGATACCACAAAGTCCATAAGTGATATACGAGTACTTTCAAAATCTGTGTGGAGTGATTTAAGGAGTAACTTGATTCAAAAAATTATTATTTTCAATAATCTCACAGATATTGACTGTCATTTTTTTTCCTGTCGGTTTCTGTGGTTTATTTTCATGAATGTCTTTTTTTGTCTCCATTTTTCAATCATTTTGTACCCTCACTATACCATTCTGAAAAGATAGAATAAAATTCTTTTATTTTTTTGTGTTTATGGTGGTAGAAAAATCCTAATCACTCTTGTGGTTTAATTTTTTCTTTTAAAAAAAAGATCCTAATCCTAGTTTTGTCTTGTGGTACTCGTACTGGCACAGATATTACACTCTAGACATTTTCCATTTTGAAATTGGTATGATAAATGTCATGATTTGTGATGAGGGTTTTTTAAGCCAATGATGATGATCCTTCCAACACAATTTTGTACAAAATTCTCTCTCTCTCTCTCTGGAGAATTCTTAACCCGCGTGTCCTTCTGGAATGCGATGATTAGCATTAAGAATTTTAAATGCTGTACATGAAGAGAGAGAGGGTCGGATCTATTCCCCGAATTTTTAACTGGATAAAAAAAGAAACCCTATTTAATCTGATGACAGCTCTTGACTCTTTTTTTTAGTAATATCAAACATTATTTGCCATCACATGAGATGTACATAAAGTCTATGGCTGTCATGGAAGAAAGACAAAGTCTCTCATTGGACTGTCTTTCACATTTGATATTGTATTCATTGTAAAGGGTTTAAAATTGAAATTTTGAGAATGACGGGCACTTTCTTTATGACTTATTATTACTTTAAAAGGATATGAAATGACAAGAAGAAAAGGAAGACATATGTATGAGTTGAGTATGCATGAGTCAAACTTGTCCATACAATTTTTAACAAGATAGGCAGATACGCACATCATGTCATGCAAGTCTAAAAGACATTCTCAAGAGATGAGATAATATTAAAATTGTAAAATAAATTCTTCTCATAGCCTTGTATTATTATAGCCAATGAATGAGGCTGTTAAAAAAATTATGAAAGCTTTTTTTCCGTATTATTTTTATGTACAGTACATTCAGTGGATTTTTACAATAATGTAGAGAGAGAGAGAGATGTATTTCTATTTAAGCTTGTGTTTTTTCATGAATTAAAAAACTTTTGTTGTATAAGATTTATTTATAATATTTATTACTGGATTGTAAACAAGTGAGTCTTTTTCTAAGAGTTTTTGGTAGTAATTTCAACACTAAAGGAATATTGCGAAATATTGTAGACACATGAAAAATATGTTGCCTACTCTAGAAAATATTTTTTTTCTCTTTGATTTTTGTAGGTTGGGTTGTTGAGCGTGTTTAGATTGTTATTTTTTTGTAAAAACTTTTTTTCTGTGTGCACATTCTTACAAATTGTACACGTTGAGAGAACCATGGGGGATGAAAAAAAAAGTTTTTCTACTTCTTTATTTTAGTTGTTTTATTCCCATTGAGTTGTCATAAAATGTGCAAATAGTTTTGTTGAAATTACTTCATTTCTTCTTTTTTTTCTTCTGTATTATTTTAGCACGTCACCCAAAAAAAGTTTTTCTGAAGACTGAAGAATTTCATGCTTTTTTTTGATGTTTTTGTACTTTTTTATTTTGTAGTCATCATGTTCCAAAATTTAGGAAATAGACAATCATAAAATTGATAGTTTTGTCCAAGTGTTTAAATGCCATATTAGGACCATCATTGACAATGATCATGATCATGGCCATTCTCCAATAAAAAAGGGTCCTAAATGTCAATTTTTGCCAAATTCTTTCTTTGACAAATTCTACCTTTGAAATTAATTCCAAAATTATGACTTTTCCTACTTCATGTAATGTAATGTTTCTTTCTTCATTGGCTTTTTTTTGTTGACCCACTTGAGACCAAGTCACCAGTTGAATAAATTTGGAGGGGTTGCAGGTTTGATGTTGTGAATGTAAATGTAAATTTTATGTATAGTTAAAAGTTAGTTGTAGAATGGTGGTTATTCTACAGTAAATTTTAAATGTATTGTAGAGTTTTGTTAGAAAAAAAAAATTTAGTAGGGATATTATAATAGAGACATAAAATATGTTTCATTCATGGCAAACTGTATAATAAATATTTATTTTGTGTGTTGTGGCAAAATGTGGTGGCAAATTAGAAGTATAAAACTTGCTTTTCACAATTCTCGTCTTGTCCCAACTAAATACTAATAGTCACATAAACCATAAACTTGATTTTTTTTGACTTGGCTTTAACTATAAACCGTGTGATCCATTGTGATGGGCTACATGATCACATTTTTTTATTCCTTCTTTTGTTGTTAGATTATTATAGGGGCTCTTGTGTGTTGTACAGTGTACACAGAAAAATATTTTTTTTGCTGATGATTGAGATTGTTGAATCAAGATTAAAAATTTAATTTAATTTTACTTTTTCTAGTTTCAATTTATGGGGTTAGTTACGAGTTATTATATTAAATACAATATTGTGTAAAAGAAAGACCTTAATTGAGTTGAAACATTTGAACCATTTTTTTGAATGACCCGTTAATTAATTTACCCTTGAAAAAAATCTTGTTGTATTTTTACACTATAAAAATATTTTTATGACTTGGTAATTCTTTTTTCTTCTTATCTATCTGGACTTTAACAAAGAGAGAAGAATTTAATGTAGAATTGATTTAATTTTAAAACATTGGTTTATTTTTTTATCGGTATTTTTACCCGGATGTAAAATAAAAATTGTTTAAAATTTAAATTCCAACTATTTTTAAAACCCTCGTCTTTTTGATGTCAATTTAATTTATTTCTCGTTTTTATTTTTTTTTATAGCTTAAAAATAATTTTAATCTGCTTCAATTCTTTTTCTTTTGTCGCTTCAATTTGAATCTCTGATCATAAATAATTTAAACATGTTTTGTGTTATGAACAAATGAAAATAGATGATTTTTTAATGTTTTTTTTTTAAATTGTGTCCTCAGGTGATTTCCTTCATATGCGGATTCTTTGCCGCTATATTACTGGTAAGATTTTTTTTAAAAAACATAAATTAAGTTGACTATCATAGTTAAACACAATGTACATTTATTGTTTGAGAGAACAAATAAATATATTCAAATTATTTTGATGCAACAGGTCATGGGTTTATCATCCACTGAGTGGTTACAAGCTCAAGGATACCGACAAGGTGAGTTGGAAATGTTTTTTTATCCTTGATTGTTTTATAAAATTTAAATTACTTCAGTAGTTAGTTGTTGGATAGTCTTCAACATTTAAATATAAAATTAGTACTAGTTTGATACACTGTGTCACTTTTTTCTCATCTACATTGTACATATTACTAATTACTCTATCAAAGAGAAAAAAAACTTGTGAATTTTTATTATGCTTGAGGTAGTGTTCAAACAAGAATTTTAAATAGATGAAATTCTCTTTTATTGTCTTCTCAAAAAAAATTCATTCAAATTCATCCACAGGAGCAAACATTGATTGGGGATTGCTCATGTTAAAAATTCAGAGAGAAATAATGGGGAGGTGTAGCTGTACTTGTATGCGTAGACAAGGGAGAAGAACTTTTGACAGAAATTAATGAAGTTGTGCATTAATGTACATAATTGAAACCACCTCATTAACATAACACAAGATTTTAAACGTCAACTAGATAAAGGCTAATGGTATTTCTTGTTTGGTGGTTCCTTTTTCTCCTTAAAATTATGAGCAGATATGCATACATGTATACATGTGTACATGTGCGCACACACACACTTTCAACTATTGTTTGTAAACTACTAAGAGGCTTGAAACAAAAAGAAATAATTTTAATTCTTTGCAAAATTTCTTATCATGATAAACTTCGTATTGTAGAACCTAACTAAAGGGAATTTAACTATGTGAGAATGTAATAATTGTTGATATTAAATATTTTGAAAAAAAAAATCCTGAATTAATTAGGTAAGCTGCTGTGTATTGTACATGAAAAATTCACAACAAAAATTTGTTCAACTGTGAAGGTTCTTGTGTGTAGTTTACATGTAAATTTTACAATTGAAAGAATTTTAATAATTCTTCTACATTTTAACACTTTTAATTAATATTGAAATTTAAAAGTTTGGGGAAATGAGCTAGAATAATTTTTGTTGTTTTTTTTCGAGAGAATTGTTGAGCTGCCGCTCATACTCATGATTAATTACTACTTATCGCAATGAAATTTTAATTAAATTTCCGGTTGCTCTAACTCTCTCACCTCCATTTCATCCTCCCATTCTCCATCTCCATCAAAAAAAAAGTTGAAAATTTGTTGGTCCTCTGATTATTATGAAAATGTGCAAGTTGAAAAAGGTTGAATTTATTGTCTAAGACTAAAGTCAAACCCATTAATTATTAGGACATCTTCTCTTGTCACAATTTTCTCTTATCCAGACTCCCTCTACAGATATTCCATAGGAGAAATTCAACTTTTAAAAATGAAATTCCATTTAACTAAAACATGGAGAACAGACACAAACTTTGAAATTATTCTCATAGTGCCATGTTGTGTGTACAAATATATTGAGAGATAATTTTTCCAGGTGACTCCTGAACTTGAACAATATTACAAAATTTAAATTGGACTTGATCTACATTAGCTCTAGCCGGGTTAGTTTAATTTGAAAAAAAGAATTCCATGGGAAATATTCAACTCTGTCCCATCCACAGCCTTGTGATTAATCACGGGAAAAAGATGGTTGACTATTACAACTTATGGCCACTTGTAAAACAGTTAAGAGTGATGAAAATGAAAAAAGTTTCTCTCTCTCTTGTTCTGGAATTGTTTTAAAATGTACGGCATTTTCATGTCCAGAGGGAAAATACTGGATACACTTGTTTTCTTTTTATGATGGTGTTGGTGTAACAAAAACGCTCACTTTTTTCAAGTCTCCCTTTTTGCCGACCTGTCAGGTTCACATTTTGACTCTTCATCCGTGGGAAGTTTTTTTTTTCCTATGGAATGTCAAGACTTTTACTCTCACAAAAAAAATAATAAACTCCTTCTCATAACTCGTGTCCTTATCTCCATCCCATGTGACGCCGTGTACGTTACCTTTTACACTCTGAAGGTATCAGTATCTGTAATCTTAATTTTTGATGGTGTTTTAAATTGTCTATTATTTTGCCATGTGTTGAATCATTTTGTTAAATAGCAACTCAAAAAAGTTGTACCATGTCATTTTTTTGAAAAAACTTTTTTCCCGAGGAGACGAAAAAAAGTGATGAGGAAGAAAAATGGAAACCGGATTGAAGAGGAATATATGGAACAAAGATAATTATGTATACAGGGAATATAAATATAGGGTAGGATGATAGAAAATAAAGATAAAGAAGAATGTGTAAATAAACGTCAGGGCTAAATAATAACATTCCATTTTATATATACTCTCTCTCTCTCTCTCTCTCACATCCATAATGGACGTGATCATTTAGAAGGTGAGCTGGTGGTATGAACCATAATGAAACTGTCAAAATTATACTCATTTTATACAAGAGTAACAGTTAGTTGTGGAGGTGAAGTTGGTTGGTAATGAATTATTGAGAAAATTGTCCCATTCTGTAATTTATAAAGTTATTTTATTTTACAAGATTCATTTACTAGTTTTGATCATTAAAAAAAACTTGAATTAGAGTGGAACACTATGTCTGTAGTCTAGTGCTTGTAAATGGAGCGCCTCAAATTATTTCTACGAGTTTGTATAACTCTTGAGTATTTATAGCTCATTTCTTGTCTCTACATCATTAGATCTCCAACTATATTTTATATTCTTAAAATTTAATGGCGGGAGGGTTAGAAATGAAATTATTAGTTTTTGTCAAAATAATCTTCAAAATTCAAACTTTTCCACCATTTTCCAGCAACAACAAGGAAAAGGGGAGAGGGGGAAGCAGTTCTCTGTTCAAAATACAATTTTAAGGGTCCACAGGGTCAGGAATCATGAAAATGAAGTCGGATGTACTAAATATAGAAGTCAATTTAGTAATAATGGGAATTGGGGAAGAATGAAAAGTGTAGGGGAGGGGGAGGAGGGGGGAAGTAAATTAGAGTTGGAAAATTGTGTAAACGACGGGAAAAGAAAATTAGCAGGAATAAACTTGTTAGTCTAATGTGTTCTCTGTGTGGACATAAAGAGAGACTATTTAAACTTGTGTTTCATTTTCCCCATTGTTGATACAACATGCTCCGACTCCCTTTTTGCTCTCTGATAAATATCATCTCGTAAATACCACGGGAATCTCCAAACAACAAGGCAAAGGGTATCATCATCCCCATTCTATTTGAAAAAGCCACACAATTATATAGGAACAAACTGTTACTACTTTATTTGTATGTGGACTATGTGAAGGAGGGAATATGGATAAATTGTAAACATTGAAACTTTTTTTGTGTGTAGACAAAAAGTACAATGAACTTTACAAATTTTGGACAAGATTGGAACAACGGGAGAGATGAAGGTGGAAGGGATGACTCAGGAAGGGAAATCGATTATCCTTAATCTCTCTCTCTCTCTCTCTCTCTCTCTGTATCAGATGTATAACAAAATAATATGTCTTTCTCTTATAATACTCATACAATGGTCCAATAGTTCCCTCCATACAATTGATCTGATAAATAGGAAAAGGTGAAGTGGACCAAGAGGAAATTGATGGAAATTGTTGAGTGCCCACTCTCACTCTCACACACTGACACTTGTACCAATCTCCCTCTGTATAGTATCTCTATCTCTATTCTATGAGCCATCAGCCATGGAAATAAAATATATGTAGTAATTATTGAGAACTTTGGTCAAATCCATCTTGAGAATCTTCAGACTACAGCCAGTAGCCCCACATCTCATGCTCATTGGATGAGGAGAGACTATTGATGATATTTTTTGTTCTTGAGGGTGAAAATAATGAGATACGAGACAAGGACACACGTGCAAAATTAGGAACCTAATAAGTTACACTTGTTCTATAGCTGTACTCTCGTATAATTTAATGTAGTCTGTAGTCTGTAAATGAAGAAAAGGGGAAAAAAGGGAAAATGTAATTAGTAAATGTAATTTTTGTTCCAACAGGATTATTTGTCTACTGTGTCGGCAAGAACGAGACGGACTCGACCGTTCCATTTGTAACAAAGCCGGAGTTGGCTAGTGAAGGATGTCATCGTATCGACCTCAGTGTCCAAGGTACATAATATTTAATCTCTCTCTCTAGTTTCCTCATATGTACATTTTTAAAGGTACATGGTAGTCAATTCAACATGAAAATTCGGAGGGAACCAATTTCCCCAAGATAAAAGATGCTTGTACAAAACATTGTACCCAAAGAGTATTCGGTTCATAAAAAGATACGAGACAAGACAAAAAGGAGAAAGAGTATAAATATTGCTGTTTCTATTTAAGACTTGGTGGACCTTAAAAAAGCTATTGCAATTCACGTTAAAAGACCTTGACTCTTGTTTTTTTTAAAAAAAAAAGAAAACAAAAAGAAAATACTCTACTATAACATAACAGTTAACAAGTTTAGATGAACCATTTTCAACTCTACTAGAGTCTCGCCAAGAACTTTTTAAGGGGGTACATATGACGTAGGTACATGTAGGTATTTTTGTCCCTTTTTTTGTGTCTCCATGTCATGACTCTATTGAACTTGTCTTTTAGTAGTATGGCCCATAGAGCCACAAGATATAACCTAGTTGACTTGGTAGTGGCTTTTTGTCTTTCAAAAAAAGTTGCAACTCTCCAAACATTTATGAAGTCTTTTTCAACCCCCACGTTTCACTTAACGAGGCTATACTACAGATACTAGGAATTTTAGAGGAGCTAGAATACAAAAAAAACAACAAGCGTTGTTTTTTTTTTGGTCATATCAATAAACATGTACGACATGATGACATGACCATGGGGTGGATAGAAAGTATCAGAAAATTACAGGCTAATGGAGCGACAACGGTCAACGACAAAATACCAAAGTTTCTATTGTTTTTTTATACTCGCTCCCCCCTCTCTTAATACTCCCCCCCCCCCACTCTTGTTTGTATAAAAATCGAAACAATCCGTGCAGCAGACGGATCCTTGTGTTGTTTTGTGTATTTTGAAGTCAAGAAATATTTCCATGAAAATTTTGTATAATACAAAAAATATGAAAATTCTAAATACGAAAATTATGAAATATCCTCCCTTTTTGTTTTAATTTCATTAAGTCACGTAGAATAATGGAATTGCCTCGAGAAAGTTAAATTTTAGTTTATCTACTAAATCTTAAACGCATAGTAACATGTACAATGCTCAAAATCCTGTTCAGGATAGATTTTCTTTATACAATTTTAGTCAGTTTTCAAAAAAGAGGAAGAGAAGAATATCTCAAGGGAATTATTATAAAGTTTTTTTTGAGGAGGGAGGAAAGAGAGGGGGCCATTTAAAGAGAAAGTTATGAAATGAGAAATGTAATCTCATCCTACAAAAATAACTTATTAAAAAAAGGTACTAGAGCTTGAGAAAGTTTATAAAGTTTGTTTTTTTACATGTATTGATTATAGATTCTCCACTTCTTTGTTGTACAATCCTTTGAGTAGAAACACACGCCACTAGAAATTGTTTAGCTATTAATATATTTTTCCCCGTATAAAATTTGTATAACAATATGCAAATTATTTTGACTTGCCAAAGTCAAGTTTTTTGGGAAGTGGGGAGGGGGGGGGGGAGTGAAAACTTTTTGTTGTTGGTTCGATTCAAAAAATTTTTTGACTTTTTGTTTTTCTTCCGCAAGACAAACAACTCAAGATTTTGGTAGGGCAAGAATGAATGAAAAATTGTGGCTAGAAAAAAAATAAGAAGGAGTCTCACATGGCAAAGTTTTGGTCACAGTCACAGTCAAAAGAAAGAGCAAGTTTTTTTTGGGGTGGTTGAAATTGAAACTTTTTTTGTGGAAGAGGAAGGGAAGAAGAATGTATGACAAAATGTGTAGAATTTTTCATGGGTTGTACGTGAGGAAGCGTGGGATATTCCACGTGGATGATGAATTTTTATTGTATTTTATTTTATTTGTCCACAGGCTACACATTGGTCGCAGCCGCATTCTGTGTTGTGAGTCTCCTTGTCGATGTCTTTGCAACAATGTTGACAGTCATGGGTTTGCGTTGTCGAGATCCTAATAAGGTTCATTTTCATCTTTTGAGATTTAATTAACCGTATTTAAATTGAATGGAATGATATTTAACTTTTTTTTGTTTATTTTTTTTTAGAAATATAAATATTACAGAATCGCCGTCTACGTCATGGCCCTCGCTCGTAAGTTGGCGTTGAAAAATCAAATAAAAATCAAACACTGTTGCTGTTGTGTAAAATCATGAATGAATTTAAATTTAATTTAATTTAAAATTTAATTTACAGTTGTCACCGTCCTGGTTGCTCTTGTAGTCTATCCAGTTTGTTTCGCCCAAATTATGGATGGAAGTACGTCAATTATATTAAATTAATTAATTAATTTTAATATTAATATTTCAAAAGTCGAATTTCAAAATGAATTCAGAATATTTAATTGTAAAATAAAACATAATTATTTTCACAGGTAAACGTCCATTTTGGGAATTCGGTTGGGCGTACGGAGTTGGTTGGGGTGCTTCAATATTTTTATTTGGAGGAGTAATTCTTCTACTTTGTGACAAGGAGTCTGAAGAAATTTACTACAAGGAGAGAACAATTGTCTACGCTGACACCAACAATAAAGTTTAATCTCATCCCCCTCACTTGACGATGATCTTCAGATGCAGAATCCAGTGCAGTCGTCCCTCCTCCCATGAGTAGCCGTAAGAAAGCTAAAAATAATAATATTGTTCGTCTAATATTATTATTAAATGATCCATCAACTATTTCTAAGCTTCGCTTTGAATCTCTTAAATAAATTCCCCGGAAAAAAGTAATATCCGATCCAACGCTAAACGATAAAAAGAAAAATATATTTGAGTCAAATATTACAATAATTTTAATTAATTAAGATATAAACAGGAATATTAAATAGAATTTTATCTTCTCCATAAGTACATTAAATACCACATACATACTGTTCACTAAAATGTAAAGCAAAACCTTTTTATTTAATTAATTTACTCGTTAGTCACTGACTAGGGCAACTACTCCCAACAATATCTTGAACAATGCGTGTAAATAACATGTAAAAAAATAAATATATTATTATTAATTATCTTTAACTAATGACTTTAATTTATAATTAGATTTATTATTATTCACAGAAATACATGACCAGAGGGAAAATGGTTGCTAACATGTTAAAATATGTAAGATGCTAAATATAAATTACCTAACATGATACACAATTTTTTTTAGTTTAATTATAATTAAAAGAGGCTAGAATACAATTTACATACAAATCCTACGGGTAGATGACAAATTTCAATTAAACATGAAACCCAATTTAAAAGAAAGGTTCAAAAATAAATGGCTATCGATGATTATCAATACACAACAATTGGCGATGGAAAAGACAAAGGAAAATAATTGATATTCTTCTATAGACAGAAAAACTAAGCTGAAAAATTAATTACAATTAAGAAAATGTCATTGTTTCACTGCATTTAAACAACAACAAATAACAATCTTATTGTATAATATTAAACATACACAAAATACGTAAAAATTTCATTGTGCCTTTTCGTAAAGCAACAAGACAAGATAAATAAATATTTAAAAAATGTATGTTAATTGTAATTACGTATTTAAACTGGCTTAACAAAAGTTTAAATTGTCAACAGCGATAAAATATGACGAAACAATTTTTTTCTCTTAGAATTCTCTTCTATTGCATGAGCATCATGCTAATGTGAACTATTCTGTCTCACTGTAAAATTTAAATTAATTGTCTACAAATTACAATTTAATGTAACGAGTTTATAAAAAAAATATTTAAATCTTACAAGTGGAGATTACAAAAATTAATCGCACATTTAAACTTGAGAATTTTGACATTTCGAATTCTTCTCAATTTAATCGATTTATCGAATAATTAGTAAGTAAAATATAAACTACAAATGCTTTTTATGCTTGCCATGGCCATAGGTGTGGAAAAATTTCAATCTAAATCCTTGCCATTAAAATTAAGAACAATAAATCTTAAACCTGCATGCAATACACAATTTGCCGTACATTTAAGTAGGTAATTTACTAAATTACACTTGCCATTTGTGATTTAAAAATTTTCTATCGATGTTGTAGTTAATTCATAAAAATCTAAAAGGGAAAAAGTGAAAATAGGGTTTGATGATGAAAAACCCAGCCATTGTTATTTAAGAATTTAAACTAGACATTAGCTAGCTTCAATTAAGGAATACTTCTTCTCAAATTACAATTTAAAAAAACATTTTTCCTATAGCCTCTCACGCAGCTTGATAAATTTTTGAAAATTAAATAATCATTTAAATCGAAATTATTTACGTTCTTCGTTGACTGTGAGCATTTTTATAAAAAAAACATTATTAATTAAAGTAATCTATAGCTAACAATGCATTTAAGTAGGTTTTGGCAGGAAAAACATTTTGGTGTGATTATCTCTGTAATTGATAAAAATTTTAATTTTAATTAAATACTTAATGCAGCTAATTTTGTACGAGCCATTTTATGAGGCTGTACAAAAAAAGAGAGAAAGATAAATTTGAGAATATCAGTGAAAAAAAGAAGCAATAAATTTCTGTACTTAAAAAATAAAATATGGAGATCCGTCTTATTATTGACTTGATGGATTATTTTTTGTGGTTAGTCGTGCACATGCAAATGCAGCGTAGCCGTAATTTGTCTCTTTTTGTGTTTCATAATTCATGTGTAGTTGACGAAAAAAATAAAAATTGTACCTCATAAAATATATTATTAGTGTTAGTACCTATACCAGATAAAAAGTTGAATTTTTTTAAATCCCTAGTTATTAATTTTTATGATTAATTATATTTAATTGAAGGAGGATCTAAGAAAGAGTTTTTTTGTGGAATGTGGATGTTGTCAGACTCTCTAGTCATTTGGTGGAAATGTTTTGACTTTTTTGTTGTTAATTTTAAGTTTCTCTTTTCAATTTCTTGTACTGAATTGATCTGAAGTATTAATTAAATTTTATTTATACAGGACAGTTGATATGCTAAATATTTCATAAAATTATCTTTAAAAAATCTCAGTTGATAATTGTTGATCTTAAATAAAACTATATTTAATTTCTCATTGCCCACTAATTATTATTTGTTTGTATACCTTAAATCTTACCAAAACCAGTGTGGACAAGTTGTACGAGAAAAGAATAGAAAGATCATGCTATTTGGTGCTTAAAATAATCTTAATTTAATTTTAATGAGGAAAATGCTACCCTCAGCTCCTTTAATCTGAAATAAATATTTTTAGCAAAACTTTTTTCACTTGTAAATACACAGATGAAAATTCATTTACTCTAATCTCTAATTAAAGAAAACCCCTTTTTACCTTAATTTACAATCAGTTTAATGAGATAAAGTCTACTGTTTGGACTGCAATATAATTTCGTTGATTACAGGTAGACTCATTTTTAACCATAGTTAACCTTCGTAGTATCTCTAATGGCTGCTCCTGTTTATTTTAAGTTAGAATGACATTGATATACGATGTACTTGGGCTTAAGTTTTTATTAATTAAATTGGTATGTATATGTCTGTAAAAAATCCCCCTTGGATGGGGTCACCGGGTCGTTGGCAATATGTACAGATGACGATGATGAGTTGATTGAGATTTGTGAGAGATGATTTTAAATAAGTTTCGTATTATAATTAGTTATTATTACTATATTTAACGTAGACATGTTATTCTATCCAGATGGTGGTTGGATTGGTTCCTAAATGTACAGATAATTATTTTAAATTGTAATAATTATATTGTTTCATATTATTATTAATTAATTGAATATGCCATATACAAAAAAACCAAGATTGTTGAATCTGAGACCAGGTCAGGACCTTTAAGTGTTGAGGATTGGAGGGCTCCTGTCTTTTTTGTTGTTTTTAATTTAAATTAAATAGAGAGTAAATTAATAGTGCCACTACTTAATTTTCAATTAAATTCTTAAAAAATGTAATTTTAAGCCAAAATACGATCAACGGTTCAAGTCCACTAAAGTTTAAATGTTTATTAATTAAAAATATGCTTTAAAAGCAAAAGCGAATCGCATAAGTGTAAATTTATATTTCTCATACAAAATATCGCCATAACATGCACTCCATTTGTCCAGTAAAAAAAAATTATTAAGGAAAGAGGAACCAAATTGTAATTTTAAAAAAAATAGAAAAAAATTATATAATTTTAATTTCTATTTAAATATTTCAAAAAATAAAAAAAGCATAATAATTATAAATTATTTATCCCAGTTCTCGCATTAAATTACATAAATCTATTATACATACTGTGCTGTATAAAAAAAGTCTAGATAATGTAATTAAAAATTATATAAAAAGCTTGTCATTTAATAATGCAATAATAAAATTATTTGTCAAAATATTTTGAAAACTGTTCATTCTTTTTAAATTTGATTTGACACTTGTTTAATTTCTTGTGTGCGTGCAACAAATTTAAATTTTATACACCTTAAAACAAACCTGGAACCAAAATAGAAAAGCAAGCTGAACAAAAATTTAGTTTAATATACTTTTAGTAATTTAAATTTTTCCACTTTAACTTTAATTTAAACACACTTAAAAACCATTATTACATTTAAATGTACTAAATATTTATTAGTCAGTGATTTTATTTGTAAATCAAAACTTAAATCATTTAAACAAACACATAAATAATATAGACCGAAAGTAAATATTAATACATTTTAAGTTTACTAAAATAATTTTAAAGAGTTTACAACTAAATTAATTATTATATTACGGATTATGTAACACGTTACATTTATGCAACATAAAGAACAAAAAATGTATAAACGGCAGAGTGTTAAATATTAAAAATTGAAACTTCAAAATAAAACAAAAATTGACTTTTCATTTTATTTCTGCATCATTCAAGTATACACAGGCGAAGAAGATTTCACAATAGCACAAGAACCCCGGACAATTTATTGGGAAAGAACAGGTTCGACCAAGGTCAGTACAGGGTCGATGGCGATAGGTGGCACTTTTTGTGGGCTCATTTTGTAGAGGAGGTCAAACTGCATCTAGGAAAAAAATATTAGCAAAATGTAGTCACAAACAAACCCGCCAGGCGGGTCGGTGTGTTTCATTTTATGTCAAAAAGTGCTAAAAATGACCAAATTCAAAAATTCGACATTGGAGAACGACTTTACAAAAAAATTTGAAACTTGGCACATAAAATGTCCATTAGTGTTCATTAGAGTTTAGTTTTTGGTCACCCAACCTACCCTCCAAAATGGCGGTTTGGTGCCCTAAGGTAAAAGTTTGCATAGACTCCGAATTTGAACTCAGATTTGAAGTACCGGGCATTGCATTACCCGATCCGGGTATTTTGAGTAAAACGGGCATTATAGTACCCGGTACCTAAAATCTGAGTTCAGATTCGGATTCTACACAAAATTTCACTTTGGAAATTATCCGGTCAAATGTTTCTAGCGGCAGAATTGGCGAGAAATGATGCCCACAGGAAACAATTCTTGGACGTCCATCAAAGATCAAATAATTTTTTTAGTGGCCAAAAGTAGTCAAAAAGGTCAAAGGATTGTTTCCAGTTGGTCTCTTTACTTTTTTACGGTGTTGTTTGGCCATTCTGTCAACATTCCAAGACCCTAAAATAGACACACTGAATTTGGCGGTAAACCCTAGATGCAGTTTGACCTCCTCTACAAAATGAGCCCACAAAAAGTGCCACCTATCGTCATCGACCCTATACTGACTTTGATCGAACCTGTCCTTCCTGTTACGTTATTTTGACCTGAGTGGGGGGCTATCTTTCGACGTTCCGGAGACAATGAAAGTAGTCCAGAGTCATAACTCACATACGTTTGACCTACAAATGTCAAAATAAGCCTCCATGTAATGGCCACAAAACTTAGTTTTCGTACAAAAATTTTGAAACTTGGCACAAAGTTCCTTTCTGAACTTCTGATCAAAGTTTGTAATATGGTCAGAGAGAAAAGCCCACAGAGGTCAAACTGACTTGTTTTTGGTTAACGCTTGATCTTGGTCCCATGTTCATCCTATAATTTTGTAAAAACTCTCTCCTATTCAAAATCATATGATCTACAATACTTCCTTTTCACTTTTTTGTCAATTTTTATTTGACTCATTCAGAGGTCCATTAGTCTTTGAACTCGGTCCGAGGCCACGAACGTCAACTCCATCCCCTCCTAGCAAAATTTCATGAAAGTTCACCCTTGAAATGAGAACAGTTTCTTCACCTTAAGAATATGATATTTGTTTTTTGAGGGTGAAGTTATTAAGGTAGCAATAATTCACACCCGTTTTTCATAAAGAGTCCTGATACTCTGTACCCAGAATTGGGTCGGGTATCAGAGTGACAATTGTAACGCTTACATTGTACTCAGTTTAATTAAAATGGCTATTAATTCATGCAAGGTTCAAAATATTGGGCGGGATTTTCAATTTTGTAAAATTCGAGGAATCATGACAAAAGACGAGCCCAGTAAAAAATCCATTTAGTTTGAAATTAAAACGTTTAATACTCTGATTCCATATTTAACTTAAGGAAGGTTTATTATGGTGTTTGAATTTGTTTGTAGCATCAGTTAGAAATGTTAAATAAGTTAAAATTGTTGGGCTCAGTCTACTCAATAAAGAAAAAGGAGTTCCACCCGAAAACAGAAAACAAGTGAATCCTCATCGCACTTGGCCTCATTTGTGTCCCGCATTGTACCGATACCTAAAACAAAATTAGTTTCTTTGTTGTTTTTAAAGAATTAATGTTAAACAATGGCCATTTTTCTGTTGTTTTTCGTTTCAACGATTGTAAGTAGTCATGCTTTTCTATTTCACTCACTTGTATGCCCTAGGTCAAAAGAACCTTCGAAATAAGTAAGAAAACATTAAATAAATTAAAAAACAACAAAAACAGTAAAACTCTATCTACAAAAGCGATTCATTTTAGTAAGGCCTACAAAAATTTAGAAACAAAATACTTACCAGCTTGGGCTTAGTTATCGTTTACGATAATTCACTGAAAAACCTTTACCCAATTTCATTTTAACATATTTACATCCGTTTTAACATTTTACTATTGAATTTTGTAACAACAATTGTAAATAATCATGACGTTCATTCTCACTTGCACCGTCGACTCCCCAAGCTAGTAAATCAACAAAAACATTAAATAAATAAAAAAACAGCAAAAACAGTAAAACTCCATCTACAAAAGTGATATATTTTAGTAAGGCCAACACAAATTTTAAAAACAAAATACTTACCAGCTTGGGCTTTGGAACCGTCTACGCCGAGAACTAAAAAAATTAACTTGATTCATTGAAAACCCGTTGCCCAATTTCATTTTAACATATTTTAGTCCGTTTTAAGATTTCACTGTTGAATTTTGTAACAAAAATTGTAAATTATCATGACGTTCATTTTCACTCACCTACATCGTTACCGGAGAAAGAAAGATAAAAAATACCTTCATCTACAAAAAAGTGATATATTTTAGTAAGACCTACACAAATTTTAAAAACAAAATACTTACTAGCTCGGCCTTGAACGGTTGGGTCGTTTCCTAAAGAAAATTAACTTGATTCGTTGAAAAACCATTTGCTCAATTTTATTTTATACATATTTTTGGTTATTAAACTTTTTAATGAAATTAAGAAACGAACCCAAGTTTAAGTCAAGTCCGTCAGGGTTGAGCATGGCCCCATTACAAAAGTCTTCTCGGCAATAGCAGGTCACCCAACTGTAGATCTTTATATCAAAGTCTATTCTCTCGGATTTGTCCTGGGCTACTTCCTGTGATCCGGGGACACATTCCCCATTTTCGTGATACGGACCTCCTACAACCCCTGCCCGCAGGACAAAAGTGACATTGTTGCCATCTACATTTGCATAAATGGTCACGCTCGCACAGTAATCAGGGCCATGGTGCTCAATCTCTTTTGATGAAGATGGGTAGCCTTGGGGTGGATTGTACTCTGTCAACAAATACTATTATTATTTGATGACCCAGGTTAATTTTGCGGTCATCAGTCGAGCCAAAATTAACAAAGGTTTACCATTTTTTTTAAAAGGGGCACACTGAGCATGACCTTCTTGAGACTGACAATAATGACAATTCAACTTCTTAGGCGCTTCCTAGATCAATTTAATTTCCAAATTCATCAAAGTCAAATAAGATTATGGCAATCATTGCAAAAAATGTTCCTCAATTACCTCAGAAAAATAAGATGAGTGGCCATATGGCTCAACATTTTGAATCTATTGGGTACTGCCCTTTGTCCCCTGCAAGACTAAAAGAAAAAGAATTCTCGTCACAATTTTCATCGTCCACGTCATCCGGCCCAGTTAAGCGGTTGACCTATATCAATCAATTACACAACAATTGTGTCAATCACAATCAATTTAGCTTCAATATTAATTTAAGAGTATTAAATTCAAAAAAAGGACTGAAGATGAAAATGTTAGTTTATTACTTTTTCACAATACCAAGATTTAACGAATTAAAAACGAAATAGAGTTTCCAACGAACGTTGAGAGCGGAGAGTCAGAGAATGAGAAGAGAAAAAAAGTACAATTTAAAGTTAAGGAGGATTTGTGGATCAAATGGCCAAAATTGTTGAAGTCAGCAAATACCATTCCTCAAGTTTGTATCAATTGATGTCACTTCCTCTGTCCTTGCATTCCCTTCTTCTCTTTTTTCTCCTTACAGAGTCTCTTAACTTTAAATGTAAAAATGTCTATCTTCAATTTTTTGATAGGTAGTCTTCTAATCACGAGTACAATCAAATGATTTCATTTTTTTACCGGAATAAAATTTTAAAAATCAATAAAATTAGGGTAAGACAAGGCATAAGTGCTCCACTTGATGTTTTTGTGTCTATGTACGGTTCTGATTACCCAAAATGCAAACTAAATATGCCAATTTGTAGACAATTTAATTTGTCATGAAGTGGCTTTTTTTAAAACAATTTTTTCCTTAATTGTAGTTAGCAAAACGTTTTAAAATTTTGTCTTCAAAACAGGCTCCGGAGGCAAAAGTAACCCATACTAGAGGCAAAAGTGACCCAGGGATATTCATGCCTCATGGGAGACAAAAGTGACCCACCTTTGAAATCAAGGTATGCCTTTCAAGGAAGCAGGCCAATCAGAACTCTTAAGAGTGGGTCATTTTTACCTCCTCAGACTGGGATACTTATGCCTCTGCTGTCAATTTTGAGACTAAGTGCCAATAAATTCAGTTTATTAATGATTTTTCGCGAAATTAAAAATCAAATTTCTTAGTTTATGATGTAAAAATAAATGTTTCCTGAAACTAACTACTTAAACTTGACTTAGTTCTCACCCAAACCGAGAAAAATGACTTTTCCGGCAGACTTGGAAACTGCTTTTGACTTTTCAAAGGCCTTTTTGAGCCCCACAATTTTTAGACATTTATTTGTTTTGTCCCTTGAACCGTTTTGATGCTAACAATAGGTTATATCTAATCCTCATCTCATTGACTTGGCTTCACAACATACATACATTGTTTTGAGTTGTGACTTCTAGTTTGTAAAATAATCAGATAAATGTGCGTTGGGTCACTTTTGCCTAAGGGTCACTTATGCCTTGTCTTACCCTATAGTATAAGAGACACCTATACCCCTACATAAATATTGTCGTCGGTGTCAACAATAACTCTTGGCAAAAAAACAAAAATAAATAACTGTGATTAACATTATTTGATTTAATGTGTGGTAATTAAGTAGGTAACTCGATACAAATTTTTATCTAACCTTTAAAACAATATCGTGCATATTTTGTCAGAAAGACAACCACGATTTTAAATAAATTATAAATTAATAGCAAATTATTTTTTTCGCGTGAGAAAACTGTCATTATTGACATTCTGCATATGCGGCCGCGGCCGAATATGCAAAACACCGGCCGGCCGGTGTTTTGAAGATCGATATATCAAAGTTTTTTTTGAAATTTTTGTCAAAATTTCTAAGGGAGACGGAATTTCAAAAAACAAAATTTTGTTTAGAATTTCATACAAAAAAAATTAATTTTTTCGTGTTTCTGGTGGAGTTCTACGCTTAGAGTATAATATATAGAATCAATGATTCTATATCGGGCCCCGCGCGGAAGACCGAACCACGCGTTTTATTTCAAAAAATTTTTCCCGCATTTTTGATTTATTTCCATTAGTAACTAGAAGTTTGAATTTTTTTTTACAATCAAAAAAATTAAATATTTATAGTTTCTAATGGAAATTAATTAAAAATGCGGGAAAAAACTTTTGAAATAAAACTCGTGGTTCGGTCTTCCGCACGGGGACCGATATACTCTATACGAAAAAATATTTCAAAAAAACTTTGATATATCGGTCTTCGAAACACCGCACCGCACCGCCCGATATATTTTGAAAACTCCAAGGCCATATACACTCTATGCGCCAAAGAAGAAAAGGCTTTTGTCAGAACAGGGCATAGTGTACATGGCCTTGGCTTTTTCTTCTTTGGCGCTTAGAGTGTATATGGCCTTGGAAAACTCTTTCTAACATGACAGTCAACAACAAACACAATCAGTATTCACTTATTCAGGTATACTCATAATTAAGCAACTAACTTAGCATACATATCTCTATTCATGATCTTTTATTCACTCACTGCCCCTCTAAATAGAAAAGTGGTTGACATATATCGTAATATATAATTTGTGTAATCAATATATCAACGCTATTGCTCTTAATATGATACAATTTTTAAAAATGCTACAAGGGCCTTGAAGTGAAAAAGTTTTTAAGTTCTTTTTGAATATTAATTACAATATTCCTCTTCTCTTTATAAATTACAAAAACAAAGTACCCTTAGGACTCTTAACGATTTCTTCCACGAAGCAAACCTACGTGTCTTCCTCTAGGGCCATAATTGCTATTTCCTTGCCTAATATTGACAATTAATGATCCACCTGCTGCTCTGCCAATTGCTCGACCGCGTTCCCCCATAAATTGACCTGTTAATTTGTGTATTTGAGGTTAAGTTACTTGTTTCTCATATCTTTACGCAGCTTGTTGTTTCTTTTTTATTCACCAAGAATTTGAATCAGAAGTTAAATCTTATACTTCTACATATAAGATTCTTTTGCACTCGTATGCCTTGATGTCCATACAGAAAAAACAATAATTGACTTTTGTTTTCTTACCTCCGCCACCTCCACCAATCGCTCTGGTACGAGTGTCCATTGGTCCTAAACGTCCCATACTCTCACGATCCTCTGGTCTCCCTATAAAATGTGGTCTACTTGATAAAGGTACAAGTCGTCCTGGAACTTGTTCAACTCTTCTTCCAGGTGGCATATCTCCTAGTCCTGGTCTCAATCGTAATCTTGGTGACATTCCTGATGGGTTCCATTCACTACCATTTCTTGACTGTCTACTACCTTCTCCAATCCCAGGGAAATTCCGATCCACTCGTGGTACTACCCCAGCTGGCACACGTGTGGGAGGAGGATAGCCGTTATCATATAACCAGTCTCTATATTGGTACCACCATTCTTCCCATTTCACATACTCTTCAAATGTCAATGGGCGATCACTAAAATAACCACGATCCCTATAATTGTACACACAAATACAAATGATTAGTGTTTAAAAACCAAATTGGTACTACCAATGTTGTCGTAAACCGAATTTCATCATATTAATCATAGCAGTGTGCTTGTTTTTTTTCTCTATGTACCTATAATATTCGAAGCGAACTCTAGAATCTGACCAATCTGCCGGACGTTCTCGTGGTTCATCTCTCTCCATACGTTCAAAATGCCGTCGTCTCTCGTCCGATGTATAACGCTTTTCACCTTCAGCATAAGAATATTCCGGACTTTTTGGTCTAGGTTTCAAGCTTAACATAAACAAAATATTAGTAATTAATACACTACTTAATTTAACTTAATTGTTTGAAAATAACCTATTTTCGTATCATTAAATCATTCTCAAATAAAAAAACCGAGTGAAACTTACTTTGTAGAACTACTACCTCCAGTCCTTTGCTGTTGTCCATGGGGTCCATCCACATAAATTTTCATATCTGCATTTCTCAAGTCCTTGACAACTTTTAATTTAGTGTCAATTTCATTGACAGATAATAGTGGCTGTGAAAGTAATTAAAAAAGAAAAACGTCAAACACCAATCAATGTCATCATTTATTTACCAGTTGTAGTTGTATGTAGCATTGTCGCTTGCTAACCTTTGCAAATTCTCTCTTATCCGTACTCATTTGCGTTAGCTTTGCAAAACGCTCAGACAGAGTCATTCTAGGTTCTGAATCAGAGGACGATCCACTGTCACTATCAGAGTCACCTAAATTATGCGCATTAACATTATTCGTCATGACAGTCTATACTCTGTACGTTAGTATAGTATACATACTCTAAAACTACAAATAATGTCGCTTACTCTTTAAAACCTTTACAATTTAAAATATTTAATTTATCTGTATGACTTTTGACTTCAAGTAAAAAAATCATATTTACCTTTTGACCCGGCAGATCTGGCCGTAGTAGTTTTTTCTTTATCCCTTGAACTTTTAGACGCTGAGTTTTTTGATGCTGAAGATCTTGCTGCTTTACTAGGCGCAGAAGTGGCAGCTGATGAAGGACGCTTGGTTCCGGTACGACTTTCTCCTGTTTTTCCTTCTGATGAGGATTTACTTTTATAGGTTCCAGCCTCAGCAGCCTCTTCTATACCAATTAAGTAAGTAACAATGTACATTATTTTAATTAATTAATGACTGAATGGTGTGATAATAAAAGAAGGCATATGATGTATTCATGCTTTTAACTATGAGTAGGTATGAGTGAAATTATTAAGTTTAAATAATTTCTTACTTGTTTTGCTTGGTTCAGTAGTACCCGACTTTTTAGTTTTCTGCATACTAATCTTTCCAGAGACATCGCTGTCATCAGTGTCACTGTCAGAAGATGATGATGACGAACTATCTGATGCTGCTGTTTTTTTATTGTTTGAAGAAGAATTTTGACTGGAAGACGAGCTATTACTCTTAGAATCAGATGATGAAGATGAACGTGAGATTGAAGATGCTCCCCGACCCTTCCTCCGATCATCTGCATGTAGTTGTAGAACATCTTCATCTTCCGATGAACTAGAAGAGGATGATACTGACTTTGATCTAGATCGAGACCCCAATGCAGCTACTTTTGAACCCGATTTTGCTACAGTCCTGTTTCTCGAGTCTTTAGTCTGCTCATCATAATTTTTTTTAAATAATTAGTTTATTGAGTTTATTATATCTCAGTTTAATTCAAAGTATTTAGTCTTACTTTTAGATCTCCTTTAGTTCCACGGGAATTACCAGAGGAACGTGGAATTGGAGAAGTTTTGGAGCGTGATCTTGATCTTGAAGCTGATGAGTCACGAAATCCTCCTCTGGAATTGTTCTCTCTTTGTCTCTCTCTTTCTCTATCATTTCTTCTATATGAATCATTTGTAGATGTTGATTTACTCTCTTCTATATTTCTACTACTAGATTTTGATCCATGGGATTTTTCATTCAATATGGTTCTTCTCCCAGCTGAATCACCTCCTCCCATCCCACGTTCAACTCTTGATGATGATGGAGCATTTACATATCTTCTGTCTCGATCAGTTTTTCGATCAGGTATAACACGGCTCAATAATGGAGAAATTCTTCTGGCACTACCTCCAGTTGGTCGTGGACCCAGTGGAACAAAATTAGAATTTGAACTTCTTTGCTGTTTTGGTGGTGTTATGCTACGACGAAGGTCATTCCTAAATGCAATGTTTTAAATAATCATACATCAATATTTACTTGTATTCATAAAAAAATATATAAACAAATCAATCAAAATCCAATATTAAATTTTTGAAAACTAAAAAATTAAGACTTTGTTTTATTTTTTTTCTAATATTAACTTAATTTTTTTGTATTTCAAATTGTATTTAAAATATATTTAACTGACCTGGAGTTGCCGGATTTATTTCGGGGTGATCTGGAGCGGGATCTTCTTGGAGGTATATCACGATGTCTATGATGTCCCTCTCCAGGAGATCTAAAATGTTTACTTTTGATGTTTGGTGAAGGAGAACGAGCACGCTGGTGATCAGGGGATGGTTTGTCCCTCCGACCGTACAACTCTTTGAATCCACTGTGACCCCATCTTTAAAAAAAGTAATTATGAGACAAATATACAAATTTCTGATTCATTACTAACAAAATATAACCATGGAGCATATTATTAGTATGATAAAGTCAATATCATTACCTATTTGGATCCTTTTCTTCTGCTTCAATAACTCTTTTGTTCCAATATGAAGACCTTTCTTCTTTAGCTCGTTGTACAACTCTGTCTAGTTCACCCGGTGGCTGTTTCCTTGGATGTTCTCCAGCTGAAAATATATCATCGTAGTACATGTATTGCACATATATACAAATAACATATAATTTAGTTATACTATAACGTATATGTTATAGGTGTTATTTTAAGAGCACCACAGGCGCAAAGCAATCGTACATAATAATCAATAATTCAGCTGTCAACCATTAATTAACGTAATTATCATACACTTTTGTAGCTGTAAACAACATTTATAGTCTATGCTGTGTATAAAGAAAAGTAAAAAGGGAAGTAAAAAGATAACGCTAGCTGTCATATAGGGACACTATCATTCATTCTAATAATGATATCTATATATACATAACTTAATAATAATATCAACTTACATCTTGCCAACTCTTGGAACCTATTAATTATATTAGATCCTCTACTACTGGGCTGTTTATTTCTGCTAAGAGGTTCTCTCTCTCTTTCTCTCTCCCTATCACCATGGTCCATTCTCAACTTTCCCTTTAGTAAATCTCTTTCAGTACGTGGATGTTGTCCACGATCATCATCGTGAACACGCTTTCTGTCACCACGGCCACCACCAACACGACTGACATTATCCAAATTACGTTCAATCTTTCGGTTTGTTTCAAGATTTCTTGAAATACTTGTTGTAGTGAGTGACGATTGTTTTGAAGATCTCAATGGACTTCTTGATTTATGTTTGATTGTTTTGACAAAGTCTCGATCTCTACTACGGTCCTTTTGAGTTCCAGGAGGTGGTCGATGTTCTCGTTCCCTGGGTCTTCCTCGATCTTTTGTAATTTACAATATTTTCTTTGTTAAATTTTCATTCTGTTGTGCTATTTTTTGATATTTCATAATTTTTTATGTAAACCTGATCGCTCTGATGGTTTCGACGATAAAGTATTGGCTGATTTACGAAACTTGTCTCTCATTGTCGTGCCCGTCCTTTGCCTTTGGACGTCAAGGAGTTATTGTGATTGTATGATGTTCCTGCGTGAAAGTACAAAAATCTGTCAAATTCTGCTCTCAACAGTAAGGCATATTACATAACTAGGCATACGCATCATCAAATACTTTTCAAAATAGCAAATCAATAACAATATTGAGCAGCTTTAACTCTTTTTCGTTTCACATATGTAGATGTAAATTTACATTCTGTAACAAGTAATCTGAAAAAGAGGATTAAATATGAATATCGCGAGTCAATATATTAATGCGGTTACTTATTTTGTAATTCCGCTCAACTCTCTAATCACTTTCGAAAGAGTTATCATGTTCTCACCATAAATATTTTTCTCCCTTTTTTTGTCTGTTGTGATTTTTGATTGTCAACAATGTAATGTACTAGTATTATTCGACTCTTACCGTATTGAAACTACAAATTGTTTTTTTTCCGGCTATTATTTTTAAGAACGACTGATGGTTCGTAAAGAAAATTTTATATATTGTAAAACTTTTGTCTTCTTGAAGTACTGTCATGGTGCGGCAATCATTCACGACTGTAATATTTTCTTAAGTGATAATTTTTTAGTTCACACAAATTAATCTAGCAAGTAACAAAACTCATTGCCACCACTGAAGACAACCCGAACTTTAATCTTTCAAAAAAGAGCGAGTGTTCCGATGATAATACAGTAATAAAAAACGGAGAATTTTAGTTCTTTTTTCTCCAACGAGAAATAACAAGATACTCAAAAATAAATTCAAAGTACGGATTTTAAAGAATTGTTTATATTGTTGAAATTTTACATGGTATATGCAAACTTTACACGAAGCACACACACAATTTGACACTTATAAGAAAAATCACATCCCATATCACAAAATCGTTCTTTTGTCTGCAAAGTAGATTAAAGATGTGACCTGTTTCTTTTGATGTCCTCGCGATTCGAGTTAAAAAAACAATTATTATTACTGAACAAAATGTAGCAAGTCAATCAAAAGTATTTTTCACTTTCAACTTTGATTTGATGAATTGATTATTATAATATTTATAATTGAATGGTTCTTTTCGAAACGAACGGTTTAGAACCGTCAATCACCACAGCAATAACACATTTCGAAGTTGTCGCAATCAAACTCTTCTGCATGCAACTACTTTACAGAAACATCGATTTTTCTTTGTTGTCATCATAGGGAATCAATAATAATATCATTATTCTAGAATTGTTGTGTGTTATATTTTGGCACGTACTTTTGTGGAAAGAATAGAAATTTGATGATTTTGTTGATAGGTGATATGGGGTCCAATCATTTAACAAAACAAAACAGTCATCATTCAGTGATGGAATTTCAGTCTTAAAAGATCATAACAATATCACAATATAATCATCACAAAAGTCACAGCAAGTCTCTTTAGCAAGTTAATCTCGTAGTAGTGTAATTCCAACAGTATAGTTTGTATAGTTCTGAATTCATTCAAATTAACGCACTCGACGGTGAATATGACCAACGGGTCAATCAGACCAATTTCTGAGACATTTTGCTTTCAAAAAAAACTGACACCAGGGCACTTTTCCATTGCTCGAGCATCTCCCTCATAGAAGTACTATTATAAATACTCTGCACATAGCTCATTATCATTGTGGAATGACATTTCTTGGCAACTCTAAACTTTTCTTCTTTTAGAAAAGAAAACCAAGTTAGCCACAATCAAAACAAGACAATTTTTGTCCACCACAATTACCAATGTCATGTTGATATAATTTTCTAGATGTGACTGTACAAAATGATCTTGACAGTCTTCTCTCCATGATGAGAAATGAAGTATGTATATGTATGAAGAGTTTGATGTTTTGAGTGGTCTGTTTTTTCATAGACGATGAAAGAAATTCATTCTAGAAGTATAATTTTTGAAGACTATCAAGTATACAAAGGTTCCTATTAAGTAATGTTGACGACGATGAAAGGACTACGAAAAAAACTACATCAACTTACAAAAAACCATTGTTCGAAAAAGTACACTGCGTACACACTTTGTACGCAATTTGATTTAAATGCATAATAACTATGTATTAATAATATGGAGATGTGGATTGCAAGGAATTTTTTATTTCCAATATATCGGCAACTCAATGGTTGCTTTCTTCA